>CM035427.1:85478169-85563097 GCA_020310875.1 Ceratopteris richardii | reverse complement strand
AAGGAAAAATGAAGATGAAGAAGTTAGAGGATTACCAGAATCCTCAACTCAAGCTATGAGGAGATCTCAGAGAGAAAGTAAGAAGCCTATTAGATATGGGTATGATACTTCCTTGTAACTAAGCATTCTGTATATCTTGCAAAGGATCTCTTGAATGAAGAACCAGGTACATTTGAAGAAGCAATCACTAAACCAGAATGGAAGGAAGCAAGGATGAAGAAACGGAAGCTCTCAAGGAGAGTGACACTTGGGACTTGGTACCCAAGAAAGAGTCTATGAAGTGATAGGATCCAGATGGATCTACAAACTCAAGAGGAACTCAGATGGTACAATAAACAGGTATAAGCTAGGTTGGTAGCCAAGGGTTTTGCACAAACCCAAGGCATTGATTATGAGGAGACATTTTCTCCTTGGCTAAGATGCCAACTATCAGAATATTAGTGAGTGTAGCTGCATCCAAGAATTGGAACATGTACCAATTGGATGTGAAGAATGCATTCTTGAATGGATGGATATCTGAAGAAGTCTACATGTCACAACCACCTGGCTATGAAGATCCCAATAAGGTAAATTATTTTGCAAATTGAAGAAGGCTCTGTATGGTTTGAAGCAGGCACCTAGAGCATGGAATTACAGATTGACAACCTATCTCCAAGACCAAGGATTCATAATGAGTAAAGCAATACTTCATTGTTTATTAAAAGGAACAATTCAGAGGTAATATACTTGTGTGTCTATGTTGATGACATCATTATCACAAGAAATGTGTTCAGGGAATTAGACACATCAAAAGTCAAATGATGAAGGAATTCAAGATAAATGATCTTGGATTATTGAAGTACTTCCTAGGACTTGAATTGGTCTACACAAATTCAGGTATCTTTATTACTCAGAAGAAGTATATTCAGGATATGGTCAAGAAGTTTATTTGCAGAAGCTAAAGTCTCAAGCACTCCTATGGAGGTCAACCACAAACTCAGTGCTCATGAAGGGGAAGAACTCCAAGATATCACAGGTACCAAAGTTTGGTAGGTAGTCTAAACTATGCTACCTTAACCAGGATTGATATATCATATGGTGTTAGTGTGCTTAGCCAATTCATGCACAAACCAAGAGTACCTCATCTAGAAGCAGCAAAGAAGATATTGAAGTACCTAAAGGAACTCAAAATTATGGTTTGTACTTTCCCTATACATCAGACATTGATATTAAGGTATATTCAGATGCAGATTGGGCAGGTTGCAAGGTGACAGGAGAAGCACATCTGGTTACATATGTTTTGCAGGTGATAACCAATTTCTTGGTCATCCAAGAAACAACCTACAGTAGCCTTGTCATCTACTGAGGCAGAGTATAGAGGGCTAGCAAATGCCACTCAAGAAGCTATCTGGTTGAAGCTTTTAGATTCAGAATTGGCCTATACACAAGGCCACCTGTCATATTTGGTGATAACACAAGTTCTCTTCACCTTGCAGCTAATCCAATTTATCATGCTAGGACAAACACATAGAGGTTCATTACCACTATGTGAGGGAGAAATTACTTAGCAAAGATATTCAATTGACTTATGTGTCTACTAATATGCAATGTGCAGATTTGCTTACTAAAGCATTGGATGGAAGCAAGCTATGCAGATTTAAATCCATGATTGGACTGCAAGAAGTATTGAAGACTAGAAATGAAGACTTGAGCCAAAGTGTTTGGCTTGAGGGGGAGCTGTTGGTGTAAATCAGCCTTAACACTTGGCTTGGATATCAACCTTGAAGACTCAACATAAAGCTTGGACCTTGGAAGCTTAGCTTCGATTAATTATGAAGAAATCACTTGAAGAATGAGCCATAGAAACTCATGCTTATGTGTTCTAACCTTTTACTCATTGTAAAAGTCTATTATGACTTGGCAATCACTTATAATCACACCTACTTGTAAAAGTCGTGGAACTTGGAAGGTATGAATGGAGAGAATATCTCCATACTTTTAGATCAGAGATTTGAGGGAGCCTAGAATTGAATTTCAAATTCAAATGAATACTCTTCACTTATAAAAGACTTGAAAAAATCGCGGTCATGTCCTCCATCTTTTAGATCAACTCCCGAGGCATATTGACATTGTACTTTGTGAGTGATAGTGCTAATCCATAGCCTACATCACAACATCTCAATTAGCTATGCTTAGCATGCTATTGAACTTGTACAATCATTCATAATCAATAGAAGCATACATTTTCATATCTCTGATTATCTCTGTATTGTCTTCTTCAAGTCTGTCAACTTTAGAGGAGCATATCTCAGGATCTACTGAACCAAATCAAGTGATTCAAAGCTTTGTAGAACCAGCACAAAGTTTTTCTACAACACTACAAAGTTTCAAGATTATGGATCAGCCATATCAGAGAAATCGTCATTGAAATAGACACTGGTATATTTCTGCAAGTCTCCTAAAAGTCGGGGGTGTCCCAGATTTTGCTAAGATCATTCTCATTGTATAGTTTGTCAATTGGAGTCATTAACTTGCAAATGTTAGCTTATAAAGCTAATTGAATATGTCCAGAAGCATTTAGATCAATTTTAAGTATACTGGTTGTACTGAGCAAAACACTGAGCAGGTGTCAATACCAAAATAGCAAGTTTTTTTCAGGATTTTGAAGTCACAAGTAGTCTGTCTTGATTTGATCATTACTTATAACATTTGCAAGCCATATATGGTTCTTGGTATCATTTGGAAGCTCAAGGAGTCTACTAAGCATATCTGGAATCAAAGGAGGGCTGGTGTGAAGCAGGTTTTGCAGCATCAACTCAATCTCTTGAGTGCATCCTACATCACTCCCAACACCGATGATGTTCCTGCTTCATTAGCAGCAAGATCTTGTGTTGCGTCCTAGGTTAACAAGGGCTGGGTTACCGGAATAGGCCCTGGAAAGACTGGTGGTTCTGCTGTAGTCCATTGACTAGCCTTGGTGTACATTCTGTGTTGTTCACGTATCCCTGGTTCAAATATTTCTACTACGGTTTGTAGTTGTTTACCTGAACGGGTTTTGAACTGCCGCAGCCTGTGTCTCCACTGGTGTGATCTGTACCATGTTCGCCATTGGGTTTTGTCGTTCCTGTTTCCTTTGATCATACTCCGCTGCATCCTTACAAATCTCCTAATGTGTCCAAACTCATCACAAAAATGACGGCGTGGTGGTGATAAATTGGAATTTTGCGGTGGCGCTCTATTTTGCCAACGAGGTGCATTATAGTTGTTGTTCCTCTGTCCTCGATAATTTCGATATCCTTGCTATTGGTTTTTCTCAATTGTGGAGGCACATATTGATTTGCTGGCTGTCCTTGTTCCTCGATAATTGCATTGGCGGATGCTGTTCCCTGCATTCTAGCGTTGTATGCGTAGTTTTCGGTGGTGTGTCCGGCAATGTTACAGATGGCGCAGTATGTTTGATTAAGTGCGCAATTGGCACTGGTATGTCCTGAATTTTTGCATGTGGTGCAGTAAACGTCTTTGGTCATATCTTCTGCAACATGTCTATTTGTTTTTACCCACTCCAGATCTTCTGTAAATCCACCGACTTTGTGTTCCAGTTGCAGAGTCATTGCAATGACTGCGTCAAGTGTCATAGCTCCAACACACCTTATGATCATGATTTGCTTAAGTTGAGGAACCAAGCCATTGATGAACCACTCAGTAATGACATCATCTGGTAAGTTAGCATGAGCCGGTGGTAGCTGCCTTAAGTGTGTTCTGAAAGAGTAGCATATTCATGTACAGATTGATTCATCCTTTGTCTCTTATTCTGCAGATAATCAAAAATTTCAGCAGGATTCTTTTTTAGCCTAAATTGCTGCAAAAAAGCATCTCGTACTGCTTCGTAGGTGCGGAAATGATTAATATCATATTTAGTGAGCCATCTGGCTGCTTCATTGCCAAGTGTAGATTGAAAGACAATAGCTTTGTAGGCCGGATCCGGTGGATGGTTGAGAACGGCGTAGCTTATTTCGAAAGTGCGTACGTGAGCATCCGGATCGTCTCCTGGAAATCCACCAAACTTCATGTATGTCACTCCCGTTGGAGGTGGTCTGGGCTGACATACCTATTGTTGTTGTTGTTCGTTCATCGTGAGTGTATTATACCTTCCTACTGTGTTTCTAGCCACAATATCTGAACTACCGGTTTCTGTTATTGGATGGCGCACTTTCCGATACAATGAGCTTTCTTAATATGCTGCGAATTTCTACTTCAAACAGTCTTCCTTCCTCCTTAATGTCTAGTGTATGAGAACTTGCCTCCAAGCACGGTAGTTGGGCTGAAGATTTAGCAGAAAATGCTAAACTGTTACCCAATAACTATGATTCTCTTACCGAAATATCACCGGAATGATCTGAAACTGTGCCTGAATGCGGTAGATGTTGGCCTTCGCTGATTTCAACTGCGGCGTGGTAGGTTCTAGAACTACTATATTCTCGACAGCCTGTACCAAAATAGTACCGGAATGTTCTATAGGCGTAACACGTTGTCGAGAAGAAGGGTCGTTGCAGGAAGCCGGCGCGTGGGGTTGGATCAGGCCCCGCTGGTGCGCCGTTCCCGCTGTCCTGCGAGCGGCGTCTGCGCGCTGGGTGCCTCGCCTGTGCTCTCTGGAGCGTGCGCGATCCTCGTACGCGTGGGACCTCGCCCCTCGGAAGTGTCGAGATGTGCGTGCGTGCACGACCGTAGGCGTCGAGAGAGAGACAAATCAGATACAGCACTGAATCTCGAAATCACTGGGTCGGTGTGTATACAAACTCGATGATACAATAAAATCTCAATGATACAGTGATGCCCGCAACAGTGCGGGTCTCCGATACAAAAGTCCGCTACAGTGCGGATAGATAGATAAAAATAAATGCCGCCGCTACAGTGCGGATCGGCTGGATATGATGTAGGCTTCCCGCTACAGTGCAGGAAGTCACCCTCGATCTCTGTTTTCTGGTCTTTGCGATTTAATCTTTTCTTCACTTTTCTTCGGTCCAAGCTTTTCTTCAAATCCTCACTTTGCAGCTCTTTACTTCCAAATCCACAATAATCTCTGATCACGCAGTAACCTGGAGAGACGTTCCACGAGCAAGATCCACGGGGTGGGGACAAAATAAATCATTAGTACATTAAAACTCATGATCATGTAAGAATGCAACTAGGAACTCCTTAGAGTTTATGGGCATAAAACAAGGAAATAGGTCATGCTAATTATCAAGCTTTCTTTGTGTCAAACTACCATATAAAATCAATATTGATCTTCCTATCCAAGCATGGATTGCATTGGAATCATCTTGTGTGAAATCACTCTAGTAGACCAATTTCCATTTGAGGAACTAAGAGTCGAATAATAAGGACCTCTGTCCCTCTATTCTTGACTAAGATTTGAAGTCCTTTCACTCAAAGCTCTAATTACACTACCATTCTCAAGTATGAATTAGGAAGCCCACATTCGATTTACCGCCTCTGAAGTCTAGATCCTAATTCTTCGGATGTCGGTCAAATCTTCTCTTATACAAAGTCTCCACCTTTGACACAAAACTCATATGAAAATTTTCCTGGTAATATCCAATATCTATGTTGAAAACCATCCTCAAATTGATCGCAAGGAATCCAAATTCACCACAGTTCAACACAAATGTTTTATCATAATAGAGGCATCCATTTAAATATCGCTTGTCAATTATTGCATTCTAGATCCTTAAATCCGTTTTATGAGGTCGACTAACATTCATTAATTTCACTTCCTTATAATAGTTCGGGCACAAGTAAACATCGTAAAACTTTCAGAGCTCTCTCTCTCTCTTGGTGCGCCCGTGGTCAACTCTATTTGAAAGGCATCCGATTCCTTCTCTCTCTCTTCAGTCAAGCAACCCACCGTCTTCATCTCTGCGACGCCAACCAGAGGTTTTCTCTCTCTACGGAGCTCATCTCTGATCTCTCTCTTTCCCCTCCGTGTCTATAGCACGGTGCCTTCAGATCAACTCTCACCGGCGCCTCTCTAGACTCTCTCTCCTCTCCATCACCGCCACGACAGCAGCCAAGTCTCTGATTTTCACCTCCATCCGGATATCCCTCAGCGCCGCCAGACTCCATACATCTCTCTCTCTCTGAACGCCAGCTCCTTCTCTTCCGCGGACGTCTCTCAGCTCCCTATCTGTCCGCATATTTCTCTTAGCCGACCTGCGCCGAATCTCAGCATCTTTCTACCGCATACAGGAACTTGGGAAGAACCCAAGTCTCTCTCTCCAACCGCCTGCAGCCAGCGTTTTCTACGCCGCCAAATATCGCTTCTCTCTCAGCACCAGTCAGCTGTCGACTACGTCATGATCACACAGCCGCTTCTGACTTCGTCTGTTTCTTGTGTGAAGCGCAAGCACCGGACTCTCTCGCTCTTGCTCATGAGACTCTGTTTCCCAGACACGTCGCGACTCGCTACCATCAGAGATTCAGGCCCCTACACCCTCAGAATTATCTGCGCGTCTCTCTAGATTGTCTTCTCTGTCGGTCGATCACCGACTCCAATCACCTCTCGTTCTACAGTACATGATGGTCTTCTCTCTGAGTGCAGACTAATATGCTCACCATTCAAAACCTCAAAACTATATTCGATTGATGTAAAATACTTATGCTCAGGAGCTACAGGATGGCCGACTACGAACATGATGGCATCACAAAAGCTTGCCATAGTCAGCATCATCTACATCGGCTACTCTCTCTCCACCATCATGCAGACTAATGAACATGAAGAAGAAATAATGAATAAGAGGAGGTAAGGAGCATACCTGGAGAGACGTCCACGAGCAAGATCCAACGGGGTGAGGTTAAACAAATGAATTAGCACTTATTTATAGGCCCCCCCTTGGACTCGCTTCTAGAATGTTCTAACCTCCTCAATGAACTTTCTATTTTTGGTAGTCTTTTATTTTTCCCTAGACTAAGGTTTCCATTTCACACTGGATATTTACAGTTTAATTGGGTTTTTAGGGTTTGGCCTACAGAAAACCGCCATTTCCAAGGGTCTAACCTAAAGTTTTTGATCGGGAAAAGTAAGGGTTTGTTCACAATTATCTCAAACTCGCCAATTCATGGGTTTATTTACAGTTTCGGCCTAAACTCCAAGGGTTTCCAAGGGTTCAAGTCCGATTTTCAGGGGGGTAAACTCACATTTTTAGGGGGTTCTGAGGGTCAAAACTAGGGTTTTCGTGTTTCTAATGTCAGTTATTTTTACACACACGTCTAACATACATCTCAAACTTATTTCTGCATCACATAATCAATCAATTCGGCCAAATATGTACAGAACGTACCACTCTCTCGTGAAAAACATCACACAATACTCAGAAAATAATGAACTTTTGAAAAAACAATGCCACACTCCCTGCGGGATTCATCCCGACAACGTTCTACCGGAATATGACCGTAACCAGTTTTAATATTCGTAACTTCCTTGACAACTGGGTCAGACTTAGCTATACTTGTACCTCCCAGATTTGTCTTTAGTACTCCCGACTGATGGTTCTTGGGATACTTTTCACCTGATCGTGTAGTCGGCATGTATCATTTTCCGTACTAATCATATAGTATTATTAACGGAATAGTTTGCAACAATCTGGTTCTGTTGCTACTGTCAATCAAATAATAATCTGATTCTGACAGATGACTGGCAATCTTGATGCCACTTTCCCATAGACGGCGCCAAGTGTTTAAATGAAGTAATCCTACAATCTATTTCTAGCTAATCAAGATCGTTACCTAAATAAAGATTAAATATCAAACAACAATTCACCGCCAATGCATTAAACTTACAAAATCATTCACAATCCATCGTGGGTTCTTGGGAGTGCTAGGGGTATGTTAAACAGAGGCCTTGTACTATTTTCCCAAATCTTTGTTACATCTTCAAACAGAACTATCGGTCTTAGCTAATTCATTAATCAACATCAATACTTGATTCGTAGATACTTATGATCGAGACTCTCCAGATCAATTCATTCTATGAACACAACAGCTATCCCTTTCACTGGTTCACAAACGTATAATAAATCAACAGAGTGAATCAGACAGATTTACTCGCCACAGTATTTCCACAGTCATTCAGATCGGAGTTCCATTCATCGAAAGTACTACTCTATCGTCGTCACCGATAATTTCAGCAAGGTAGACAGAACATTCTTCACCGTACAGTAATCCTACAAATCGTCTTATACAGCACTACAGTCATAAACTCAGGATATGCCTACGTCAAAGGATCACAATCTCACACTACTAAGATAGTAATCAACCACACAATCTGCCACTCAACCTTCACTACATCAAGATCCAATATGAATAGGCAACGCAGACAAAATCAAGATCAACATAAAAAGTACTCTGAACTCCAACACAGTGTAAATAACTCAAATAATTCCAAAAAAAATGGGCATCTCTCGCCAATCTCCTTACATTGCTTTTTATAACTTTTCAGCATACGCATACCAACTTTTGCGTGACTTTCTACATTTCCGTAATATCAGCCAATAATCATGTTTGTCCTACTTCGGTAGTTGTCCCACTCAGGCGGCCGTCTAACAGGCTGTAGGGAAGGAGGAGGTAGAGGAGTTGGCGGGGTAAGGGAGGTGGGCTTACGAGGGATGGGGAGAGAGGAAGTGGGGGGAAGGAAATGGGTTGCGGGGGAGGGGGAGAGAGGAGGTGAAGAGGCTTGGGGGGAATAGGCAGGGGAGAGGATGGCTGTGCGTGGCGACGGGCTAGTGGAGAGGAGCGGCTGAGGGAGGCAGCGGGGGCGGAACTCAGCGGGGTGGGGCGGGGGGGAGGGGGGGTGGCGGGACTCAGCGGGGAGGGGCGGGGCGGGACTTAGCGGGGTGGGGCAGGGGGGTGGGCAGGGGTGGAACTCAGTGGGGTGGGGCGGGAGGGGTGGCGGGACTCAGCGGGGAGGGGCGAGGCGGGACTTAGTGGGATGGGGCGGGGGGTGGTGGGACTCAGCGGGAGGGGGCGGGGCGGGACTCAGCGGGGTGGGGCACAGGTGGTGGGGGAGGAGAGAGAAAGAGGGGAGGGGGACAAGAGAGAGAGAGATAGAGAGAGAGAGAGAGAGAGGAGAGAGAGAGAGAGAGAGAGAGAGAGAGAGAGAGAGAGAGGGAAAGAAGGAGAGAGAGGGAGCACGCGGAGGCAGCTGGGTGGTAGGGAGAGAGGGAAGAGAGAGAGTGAGAGGGAGGGGAGAGAGAGAGAGAGAGAGAGGAGAGAGAGAGAGAGAGAGAGAGAGAGAGAGAGAGAGAGAGAGAGAGAGAGAGAGAGAGAGGAGAGAGAGAAGAGAGAGAAAGAAAGAGAGGGTAAAGAAGGAGAGAGAGGGGGCACGCGGGGGCAGCGGGGTGGCGGGGAGAGAGGAAGAGAGAGAGTGAGAGAGAGGGAGAGAGAGAGAGAGAGAGAGAGAGAGAGAGAGAGAGAGAGAGGGAGGGAGGGAGGGGAGGGAGGGAGGAGGGAGGGAGGGAGGGAGGAGGGAGGGAGGGAGGGAGGGAGGGAGGAGGGAGGGAGGGAGGGAGGGAGGGAGGGAGAGGAGGGAGAGAGAGGAGAGAGAGAGAGAGAGAGACGAGAGAGAGAGAGAGAGAGAGAGAGAGAGAGAGAGAGAGAGAGAGAGAGAGAGAGAGAGAGAGAAGGTGGCGGGGAAGGAGAGAGAAGGAAGGGGGACGAGAGAGAGAGAAAGAGAGAGAGATAGAGAAGGTGACAGGGAGGAGAGAGAAGGGAGGGGGACGAGAGAGAGAGAGAGAGAGAGAGAGAGAGAGAGAGAGAGGCCCGTGAGAGAGAGAGAAAAAGAGAGCGAGAGAGAGAGGGGTAGGTTGTGTGAGAGAGAGAGAGGGATAGAGAGAGATAGAAAAAGAGGAAGAAAGAGAGAAAGAAGGAAATCGGGAAAAGAGAGAGAGGGGACAGAGAGAGAAAAAAGAGATAGAGGGAGAGAAAGAGGAAAAACAGAGAGAAAGAGAGAGAAAGGAGGAGGGGTACTACAGTCCGTATTCCCTCGATATGTTGTAGTGTATAAAATCAAAGTTTGGTATCGTCATGATGTTAATGGAAACAATAAATGCAATATCTGATACTATCCAGCTAATGGGCATAAGTATTAAAGATATAAAGAATGAAATGGATTCTGAGATTTCTGAATTAAGACATAAAGTTGATTTGTTGACCAAACAAGTTAATGACCCACAAACATTGAAATGTGATAATGAGCATGAGGTAAAAGTCCAAGGCATATCTGCACAGAAACAATCATTAGGTCTTAGAAAATCCACGCCTAGAGTGACACCTAGGAAATCAAGTTCGGATGAGAAGAGACCTATATGTTGCTTTAAGTGTGATCGGTTTGGGAATATGTTTTGGGATTGTCTAGCATATGAGAGTGCATGCAGACAAAAGATATGGAAACCAGAAACTCATGAAGATATTAAATCTAATGAACAAAGACATTAGGAAAAAAGGTGAACCCTGGATGGGCCTTTTAGCTCAAAGAGTGATTAGTGATGGACCAATCAGAAGAGGGTGGTGGCCACAGTCTATACCCTATAAAATACTAGGCTGAAGGGGAAGAGGGGACAAGATTCCTCTATGTTCAGGGTTGTCTTCTAGAGAGAGAAGAAATCTCGTAATCAGGCTGGGCCCAAAAATTCAAAATTTTTTAAAAGTTGTAAAACTCATCATAATACCATTAAATGACCTCCATATCACTTTTCAGGGTCAAAAGTGCTATTTTTGACTTCTAATTCAAAATCCGTGCATATTTGTGGACTAAAAAAGTGACTTTTTTCAAAATGACTCAAAAAACTCTATTTTCCCTCTTCAAACTCCCATTTTCATACCCAAAACCCAAAAAGTCATATTTTTCACCTCTATTCCCTCCATACCATACAACAGAAGCATTGTTTCTCCTCCTACCATTCTCCCAACTTCTGCAGCAATGACAACAACTCTTACTCCCATGGAAAGCTCCAGAGCTCGTAGGAGACCAAAGGACGAAGTTCACACAATGACGTGCCACAACATCAAAACAATGGAAGGAAGTTGGCTACCACAAGAGTTTTGCAAAGGTGCATGGGTGTACATGCAGCCATCTGGACTTGGTCCTCATCGTGTTCGAGATCGTGGAAATTTGGATCTTCATTGGAAAGGTAAGCTCTTAGGCTTCAAGCAGCAAACACATGGTGGGATGGTTGCTATTGTACAACATGTCTTCACAGTTTCAACCATGAAGTTAGAAAACTCCAATAGAATTAGATATCCAATCCAT
Organism: Ceratopteris richardii; assembly: GCA_020310875.1. Lineage (NCBI taxonomy): Eukaryota > Viridiplantae > Streptophyta > Polypodiopsida > Polypodiales > Pteridaceae > Ceratopteris > Ceratopteris richardii. The sequence continues at coordinate 85,551,816 of CM035427.1, read as the reverse complement.
TGTGAGTATTTCTATTTTCTCAATGCTTCATGGTGTTAAATGTCTTAATTACTCATCTCATATGTTTTTCATTGCTACAGTCATATTTCCTTCTAGTTTAGTGGAAGAGCAACCACTTCATAGTCTCACAGGAACTTTCAAAGCATTATATGCAGACATTGGGGCATTAGTGTTTCCAGATGTACCTCCTGCTAAACTTATTCGTGAAAGGATCTTCTTTTACACTCACGAGTACATTGTTCCTTCCACAGATGGTGAATATGGAAGGTTGGAGATTATTAAAGTTGACTCTCTTCTTAGTTTAGAGTGGCCAAAACCTGATTTTTGGTCCATATCATCTTTCAAGCGTAAGATGGTGATGGACATACATAACTCTTTGAAATTCACACGCGTATCTAGATCAATAGGTCTTCATTGGACTCTACCAATCCATTGCTTTGTTTTCATATTTCAAGGCATTCCTTTTGTAGAAACTCCTACAATGTTCCTATGTAAAGATATTACATACGAAGCAGTAGAAGGATTGTTAGGGGAAAACTCGGGTTATGTAGAAGGATTGTCAAAAGGGGATAGATATCGTTGTAGAATTGGTGACACAGGTATAGGGTTTCGCTATTTAAAACATCGCACCTCATTGTACATCAGATTTTATTATGATCGTTGGATGTGTAAACTAGGAGAGTGGATACCTTTGCAAAGCTCGGAGGGATCTTTAGCTTCATTTGAAATTAATGTGAAGTTACCAAACAATGATATGGAGGTGGTTTTAGTTAATCAACATTGGAACTTGGCCAACTTGAGAGAGCACTTACTTATCATGGGATATGACGATCTTCATGATTTCAAATTTCGAATACGAGGGAACAAGGTAAGAGTTGTATTCCATATATACATATAGATATATAGATATATATATATATATATATATATATATATATATATATATATATATATATATATATATATATATATATATATATATATATATATATATATATATATATTATTCTATCACTATTGTTCATGATTTGAAAATGTTTTACTCTTTTATGAATTGTCCACAGATTGGAAAGAGATTGGAAGACAAAATCAAGGTTCTTGCAGATTGGAGCATGGATGGAACTGACATTTCATTGTCATAACTCTTTTTTGTAAAGATACTGTGAAACCTGTAAACAAACCTATTTTTGCAATGAAAAATTTTTCACATTTGCTTCAAGGATATTTTGGCCACATTCTACTTGTATCTGTAAATTCTCAAGGTTTTTCTTGAAAGAGCATTCTTATTGTTTATTTCCTTTGATGTGATCTCAAATGTCAAAGTTTTCCTTTTCAAGACTCTTATGTTTTAATTTAAGGAAAAGTCACTTCTATGAAAAAGTGGGACCCATCACTTAAAAATTCTAGAAAAGTTATAAATAGGAGTCCTCTCTCCTCATTTCTCACTTTTGCAACCACATTGAGTGTTAGAACAGTCTGCATTTGCAAGCTATGGCTTCCACCTCTGTACCTACTAAGAGTGCACGCCACAAGTTTCTAGAATTTTTGGAGGATTCAGATTACAAAGGTCAACATGACCTATATGATCTTCTCTCCAAGGTTCCTGACCTCCATGGAACCGTGCAAATGAATGCCGATGCTTTGGAGGAGCTACTTCAATATATGCAAGTTCATATATTGCGTTTCTCCATTGAAATACCACCATATGATGGAACTTGGGTTCCATGTGACCTTCTCACCTACATTCACAAAGGTGATGAGGCTTTTGCAAAACGATTGAAACGGTTCCAGGCAATTGCAGAGGAAGCAGGGCACCTTCTTGATGAAACTGTGCCACTTATAAGGAAATTGAATAGGAAACGCAAGATGGGTCCAAAATATCTTTCATTCATTGCTGCCACAATTTTCTTTGTGAATGAGGAACCAGAACCAATTCCTCATGAGATCCCTCATCTTCTTACAGGTGGTTTTGTCGAGGATAAAAAGGAACCACCTCAAGAACCCTTGAATCTCCTATTAGAGAGAGAAGCTATTGAGAAAACTTATCCTCTTGGTGTAGATGATAAGTTGAAAGAAGTGCCTAAGCCATCCACCTCTTCGGAGCCAGAAGCAACTATTCCAGAGGTGGAGATTGAAACTTTTTCAGTGGTTCTTGTCGAGGGACAAGAATATTTGTTTTTACATGATGTAGAGAAGGCATTTGGGCTACGGCTTGATGAATGCCTAAGTTTGTTTTGTAATTTGTCAGAGTCTCCTTTGGATAGTACCTCTGAGTTGTTGGAGAAAAAGTGTTTGCCATTTGGTGACTCAGTGGCCGACACAATAAAATTGGTTTGCAATGACATACTCACAAGTGAACATGAACATATCACAGAAGAACAATTTAATAATGCACAAGAAAGGATATTGGAATAAAAAATTCCCTCCTCACCAGTAATCGAGCAAAGTGGGATGTCCCACTCCAGCATTAATTTACAACTTCAAGAGAGAGGAGAAGAAGAAGATAGAGTTCAGGATGTAAGTATCTTCAATTCATGTCATTCATTCTCACAAACACATGCAGCTACTAATCATAAAACTTTGTGCAGGAGGTAATTGAAGTCGACAAGTTTGCAGCAAGGAGCGGAGGTGATCGAGTGGCTCGTGGAGGTGGCTCATCCCTTGCAAACTACATTGGGAAACTTCCCAAAGGCCATTTTGTAATTATCCATAAAGAGTTCAGTCCTCAGGGCCACTTCATGACATGGTGTCTAAAGGCCTTAAGTAAATTGCTTTGTTTATCAACCATTACACAGGGGAGTAATTGTATCTTTTTAGTTAAGAAATCCCTTGTAACTACAACCTTAGGTTCCAACTTCCGTGGAAAGGTCTTAGGCCAAATAGGTATATCTCTAGGTCTAGGTGTTAGAAATGTTGATCAAATAGCAAACTCAATTTTGACTTACACCCTACCCATGGATTTGGAGCGTCGAAAGAGAGTCATTGAGAAACTCAAAGCCAATTGATGTAAACAATTGAATAAATATCAAATTTTCACTTTGCTTTATTTACAATTGTCTCAAGTATTTTTTTTTCAGTATATTATCTAAAATTCTTTTGGACCTGCATGTGATGTATTGATGTCATGTAGGGCATTGGGAGGACCTTTAGTTTCATTCTTTTGGACTCTTGATCATTGGGTAAGCCTCCATTAAGGTCTTCTAGGGCATTGGGAGGCCAAATAAGGCACTGCCACAGAAACGCGGGAGAAGGCCCTGCAAAACGTTTGCAGGGCCTTCTCCCGCGTTTCTGTGGCAGTGCCTTATTTGGCCTCCCAATGCCCTAGAAGACCTTAATGGAGGCTTACCCAATGTTCAAGAGTCCAAAAGAATGAAACTAAAGGTCCTGACATGCCCAAGGTTACCTTACATGAGACTCAACCTTCACTAGATGGATATTTTCAAGAATGCAAATGTTCTAAGTTTCAAAATGCTCTGCTCATATGTTTCAAAGGTATAGGGAGGTCAAAATTTGTTCATATTAACTACCCCTGAACTAGCTTTACTAGTCATGATCCCTCTTTCATATTTCAAAGGCTTTGTAGGGCATTAGGAGGCCAAATAAGGCCCTGCCACAGAAACGCGGGAGAAGGCCCTGCAAACATTTTGCAGGGCCTTCTCCCGCGTTTCTGTGGCAAGGCCTTATTTGGCCTCCTAATGCCCTACAAGACCTACATGACCTTAAATAAAAAAAAAAATCAGTACAGGGATATTATCACTAGATCAAAATGACAAGATAATAAAACAATCATTCATATATGAGAGATTATCACAAGAAAACACATGGAAATGTAAAATGACTACTCATGTTTCATTCTAAATAATGAGATTATAAATGGAATAGAGGAAAAGTGCTAATGTTTCATTGAAAATGGCAATATTTACAAAAAATCTCTTGTCCATAGAGATCAGTTACAAAACTTAGCTACGATCACCCCTAATTCTCCTAGCTAACTGTATGTCCTTCGGTTGTATAGTGACTCGCTTAGCATGGATGGCGCACAGGTTGGAATCCTCTAGCATTGATATCAAAAATGCTTCAGCTGCCTCTTGTAAAGCTTCTAAAGCTAGAGCTTGGATCCTTAACCCTGCACAATACCTTTGTAACTCTTCTTTGACCACCCTTGCAAAGAGTCTTCTAGGTATGAGAAGCTCAGCTGTCTTTTGATAGTGCCTTATCTCTGCAAATGCCTTCGTATATCTTCTTCTTCGTTGTGGTGCTCTAGCTTGTGGTGGTGGTGGTCTTCGTTGGACATTTTCTTGTGGTCTTGGTTGGGGTGGTCTACGACGAGGTTGAAAGAATTTCTTCTTCCGTTGCACGCGTCTTGAGCTTTCTCCTTGTTCAGGATGTTGTTGCTGGCTTTGCTCTCTCTCTTGATCATTGGGTATGGCCCCCTGATTTGATGGTAGTGTCTTTCCCGCTACAGTAACCCTATGATTTGTAGGTATTTCTTCGTTACCCCATGGTGGCAATCTTTGACTCTCATCACTTGATTGTGAACCTTGTTGAGACACATCCTCATGCGATTCATCAAAATCATCATCAGAAACTACCTGTCTATGAGCACGCTCCTTCACCCTTGTCTTTGTTGGTCTCTTTGGTGATGGAGGCTCATCATATGATGATGGTGGTGATTGGGGTTGATTTACGGCCTTTTCCCTGGATTGCCCATGTTCCACTTGTTCATGCAACTGTTCACTCCCAGAGGTATGGCCACCACCTGTTTCGCGATGGGATGCAGAGTGCGAGACACTACGTCGCCTTTTGTGGTGATTCATCCATGGTGGCTTCTGAGTGCCTTGCACATAGGTAGGAAAGTTAATGGGATCCTTCCTTGCAGTTTGCTTTGTTCGTGCCATCCTCTATAGTGCTAGAATGTTGAAATGAGACAATGAGTCTCCTTTTATAATGTTTCACTTAAAAAGGTTCTGTTCACACCTGAATGGACAAAAAATAGTTTAAAAATTAAAAATTACCTGAAAAAATTGCAAACAAGAGATTAGTGTGTAGCAAACCTTATGAATTATTCAGAAAATGCCATGAATGTATTAAATGACTTCACTTCCATGATGAACCCTCTCGTGTTCTTGTAGCCCGCCATTGAGCATGACATAAAGGTCCCAATGATGACTTCCATTTTTCACTAGCTAAGTTGTGTTGATGAAATCTTGCAAGTTTTGCAACTTTCGACTCCTTGGCTCGTTCCATTGCATATGTCCTTGAAAATGCAGTACGATAAAACCAATTAAACATCTCTTCCATATAGTTTGATTGCATTGCACCACCACCATGTCGTGTGTTCTTGAAGTAAACACCTCTAGCCTTGTAATGTGACTTCTCCATTCCTTGTGTACTAAAAATCTCCAATGAACCATATCGATGCATAAAAAATGCTCCATGTGCAAATAAAATATGCTGAAATGATATAAGTACATATAACACAATCTTATCAACAAGAAAATTGAAAAAATAAGAAAACTTACAATGTAATGTGTAATATTGCTCTCTCCCCAAGATAGGATGAAACACTTTGCAAACTCCATTAATGTATCTTGAAACAACTGACGGTCATTTTTGTTGGAGCTATTAAGACTCATTAAACCTACCAACTTATCTAAGCATGACCAAACCTTCTTTCGCCTATTACTAAGGTCAATTTGAGAATCATTATCGGTGGTGATCATGCACAAGTCTTTCCATAGCTCCCTGCATTCATTTTCCTTAGGGCTTACACCTGTTCTAAAAAATTTTCTTGCCTTCTTCCCTGTCATTGACACTTGTTGCAAACTATTTTGCGATTCACCAGGTTTTTTGACAACTAGAGTTACATTACCACCATGACAACCAATCAAATTAAGCAACTCTTCCAATTTTTTGATTGCTTGTACAGATTTATCAATTGGCTTCATGGAAAATGCATATTCTATGTGGAGCTTCAATAATCTATCAAATATTCTCATGAAAGCATGCAATGTGCAAAAGTGAACATTAACTAATGGAAATGGAATAATGGGATTCCAATCTTTATCTAATGTGTCACGGTTAGGTATTTCTAACATTGGACACCTTAACAAAGGTCTATCCCATTCCGTGGAAGTAGGTGCATCTATGTATTCATCTAAGCTAGATAGTACTTTTTGTTGTCCCTTTGTTACTTTGTAGCCTCGAGTACAAAATGGACATGGATAACGAGCAGATGCACCTTGCTTGCAACCTAACATGCATTTGATAGTTTTTAAATCCCCACCCAAGTGCCAATCTATCTCAAAATCACCAAAGTTTTCTATGTGGAGCTTTGCACCATGAAAGTATTACTTTAGTGATCCATGGGGTCCTACTAAAAATCCATGAAAGAACATCATTGGACTCTTTAGGTACTTCAATAGCACCTAACCACCATATTTCTTTCTCGGATTGAACACTATATGTAGACTTAGAGCTAGAGTTACAACTTTCATCAGATATGGCATTTCTCATAGCTTCATTCATGAGTGTCAAACTCAATCTCTCCATTCGTCGTCCCTTTATAATCTGGCATTCATCTAACTTCAATATAAACTGTAATTTGGTATTACAATCTGCATAAATTAGCAAAATCTTTATAACATCAAAATACAATGTATATCAAGGTAACAATAGTGCACATACCTGGTATAGTAGATTTGTAAAATTGAACCATTGCCTGTTGAAGCCTCTCCAAATCCACGAATATGTTGTTGTACTTTGTGTAAGGAAATCCATTTCCAACTGCGCTTTTCAACTCTTTTTTGGATGTAGATAAATGATAAATAGACATAGGCATAATATCCTCTATATATAAGTAGTTTCCAAGAATACTAGTTATATCTTCATTGGACATTGACTTCTTTAGCGATACCTTGTAAGGAGATGGAAACATATTCTGTAAAATACCTTCTCTTTCTAATGAATGCTTCAAAAGGTTGTACAATGCACTGTATCCTTTAGTACTAATTCCTGCTTCATCACATACCATCTGCACGTCTCTAGGAGTGATAATATCTTGTAACTTTTTTGTGAAATCTTTAATCACTTTCTTCTTGATTAGGTTTCCTATCCGTGACTCCAAAATACTAACCACCTGCTTGTTGGTCAAACAAGAAATTAATAACTTGAATTGATCCTCTGTTGTTGATGATGCATTAACATCTTCAACGAATGACCTACATAACAAGAAAAAAAAAATATATATATATATATACATATAAAAGTCTTCCAAAAAGAGAAACAAATACAAGCCAAACCTTATTGCAAAAACTCGTTGTTTGCGTGCTCCACCACCAATTGAAAGAGAGTCAAAGGATGTTAATGATCGTCTCCTACGTCGCATCCCAAGTGGAGTCTCTCTCAAGTGTTGGACAGTGTTTTTAAATGTCTCAATTGTTCTCTCCTTTTCTTCCATATGCTTTTCAAGCTCTGCAAGCTTTTCTTGTAAAGATATGATTGTGCTTTCAAAAGTGACCAACCTTGTATGATTTAGTTGATATTGTTGAATCCAATACTTAGTAATGGCAGTTGAATGTGTAGATAATCGTTGACAATAACCTAAGAGCCCAGCTTTACCGGCACCGATGAACTGAAGTAAAGTTGAGAGGTTATGGAATGTTGGATGGTAAGAAGACATTGGATCAGGAGGGTATAATGAACCATGAGTCCAAAGATCAATACTCTTTTCTCCAGCTTCACGACGCTCATTTTGAGAGTTCACATCATTGTTGCATTGTGTATTTGGAGCAAACTCTCTGGGCACACGAACATGGATACTTGTTGATGCTGGGGCATGAGGACGTCCTAATGTGAGGTTTGTAATAGGTGTCAACACCATCTTTTCCAACAATTAAACAATACTGAGAAAGAGACCAGAAATTTGTTTGGAAGAGATGCTAGAGCATGATTTTCTCAAGAAAAGTTTGTTTTCTTGGATGAGGATGGGTCACAGTGTGTTTTTCCACTGAGAATAGCCAAAAATGTTGAAATTTTGAAAAAGTCATTTTTTGGGTGAAGAGTAGTTACGGATTTGATGATGTGGCACTCTACTTTTGGAGGGATTTTAAAAATATTGCTTTTTCAAAAGGAAAATTAAAAACTAAACTCAAAAAAGGTCACTTCTGACATATATATTAAAAAATGAGCCCTTTCAAGTAAATAAACACTGAAATTGAGACTTTAAAAAAAAAATCATTCTTTTATTCCCATACATGCTCGAGTTTGATGATGTGGAAAGTAGATTCCCTTTCTCTCTCTCTAAAAGAAGAGAGAGAGGAGCCTAGTAAGCCTTAAAAAAAGCCTACTCCAGCCTACTAAAAAGTGCCCTATTAAATGCACTTTGTCCCCTTAGACAACAGCAGAATGAGGCTTAATCCCTGAAAATTAGGGATCCTTACAAGGCCCATGCAGGGTTCACCCTTTTTCCTAATGAAGTATGTAATCTATTCAAATTCAAGAGAAACCAATTGAAGAAACCAAAGGTATACCGATAAACGGTGAAAAACAAAGAATTGAGCAGATATTAAAAGAGCAAATAAAAATAGATCATAAAGGAGATTCTAATAGAGAAATTAAAGAGAAATCAAAGAAAGAGCATGATGTATATATTTCGTTTGATCCAAAAATTTTAATTAATGAGAATCTGTTTGATCAAGAGAAAGTTATGAAACTGTAATCCCAAACAAACTTTTATAAACAAATTAAACAAGAAAAGAGTAAAGAAGAAACTCAAGAATATACAAAATCTAGTAAACGAGTTAATAAAGCAGAAAGACAGTTGCTTGATGACATTATTGCGCAAATCAAGGGGAGTGTAAAGCCGATTGGGAAGTCCTCTAAGCCGTTGAAGAAGAATAAGAGAACTAAAAATCTGACTTTCCAAGATATATTCCCAAATCTTGAATGATGATTGAAGAGGAATCATAATGAAAACACTGGCGAATGATCAAGAGCTATTGTATGTTGATGAATGATGATGATGATAATGATGATGATGAAGTTGACCATGATTGATAAGTGATTCATAATGATTGATGTTGATGATGATTGATGAATGATTATGATTGATGGATGATTAGTGATTGATGATAATGAGTGATGATACTGGATGATGGTTGATATTTATTGATTCTGATGATGATGATTGATGATGATTATGATTATAATGATGATGATGATGATGCTCGAGGATGCTGATGATACTAATGTTGATGTTGATGAAGAATGATAGATCATAAAGATGAAGAAAAGCTGGATCAGTCAATGATGAAGATGAAATAAAATGATCAAATGAAATGTTTTCGATTTGAAATCTGTTTTCTTTCTATTAGAGCATATGCATTGCATTTATGTGTGTGATAAAGATATGTATGAATTTATAAAAATCACGTAGAACGAAGATAGAAAATATCTATTATGGGTTTGCATGAAGCATGAACAACTAGAAATTGTATGAATTAAATCAATTAGCAGACTAGAGACTTTTGAGAGTGAAAGCTTGGGAATGTGATAACATGCTTATACTAAGTGTATGTATATGCAAATTGATTTAAACACTTAGTAAGTGTGATTCTTTGGGTCCCACTATTTGCTTCTTGCGAGATCTTACCTCCATATGAATCATGATTTATAGAAAAACATTCATACTCAAGCCAACTTATATGTATGTGCATGTTGTTAGCACGCTACGATAGGCTAGTAGGCTGGTGGAACCACCTTGGTCGGGCGATCAAGGCCACGAGCCGTAGCTAGTTTTGTCGTAGGCCTGACCTATTTATTGTCATGCACCTGCATGGGTCGGTAGGTAGGTGGAGTCACTTTGGCCGGGTGGTCAGAGCCACCAGCTAACGGCAATTTCATGTGGGGTTGACATTGTATATGTCGTGCATTATGTCGGGTCGACAGACAAGTGGGGTAAACTTGGCCGGGTTGACAAGTCCATGAGTCACACCCGATTACAACATAGGCCGATTTGTGAAATAAAGATAAAATGAATAAATGCTGAGCTGAGAAGAAGTGAAAAATAAAGAAAAAGAAAAATAAAAATGAAAATGAAAAAGGAAAAGAAAGAGATCTAATGGAGAGTTGGACAAGTGTGAGATAAATAGTGGGAATCGAGGTATATTCTATAAACTGAGTTAGTAGAAACATAAGTATATGCTAGTACTTGGAATGAGCTGCTGGATCTGAACGAGTTGAACAAACACAAGATCTAGAAAGCCAACGATTTATTCATGTGATTACTTGTCAGATTGCAGACACAGAAACATAGTATGATGCTTGTGAAGCTTGAATCTACTTAGTTTTCTTAAATTCCTACCAATCCTTATAAAAATTGCATGACTGCATGAGATCAGGCTTTGATTCTTTGAAAAGAAAATCATTAAAATGTAAAAAGAGTTTAAAAAGAGCCCTGATACGCTTCTGTTGAATGTTGCAGATTGGTTTATCGGGACGATGTGCAGGTTTAGTAGGCATGAATGTCGGGATTAAATCCCGCAAGGAGTGTGCATTGTTTTTTTTTTCAAAGTTGATTGATTTTATGAGTTTTATGTGGTGTTTTCATTGAGGATGTGGTAAAAATTGTATATGTTTTGGCCAATTTGATTGACTGGGAGACGCAGAACCGTGTGATTCTTGTTGATTAGGCTTGTATATTTGTAAATAGTCATGATGCTAGCTTTTGAATCCATAAACTTATAGGGTTGACCCTTAGAAATTCCTAAAAACCTGCGGGTTTACCCTAGGAAAACCAGACTTGAACCCTTGGAAACCCTTGGAGTTTAGGTCCAAACTAAGAATAATCCCTTGCATTAATGTGTTTGCGTTAATTGTGATCAAAATCCTAATTTCCCCGACCAAAAATCGTATCTTAGATCCTTGAAATTGGTGTTTACCCTAGGTCAAACCCTTAAAAGTAATTAACTTGTATATACAGTGTGAAACCAAAACTAAAATAAAAAAGGAGAAAAAATAAAAAATAGAAATAAGTGATGTGATTATCCAAAATTAGCAAATGAACATGCAAGGTGGTCTTGAATTTAGAAAGTTGAGCAAGGAGGTTAGAAACTTCTAGAGAATAGTCCCAAGGAGAGAAGGGCGGGGGAGCTTATAAATAGAGGGCCAAGCCTCATTTGTTTTTCCTCGTGGATCTTCTTGGTGCATCTACTCTCCAGGTATGGTTTATTACCCTCCTCTTATTCATTATTTCTTCTTCATGTTCATTAGTCTTCATGATGGTGGAGAGAGAGTAGCCGATATAGATGATGCTTGAGGATGGCAAGCTTTTGTGATACCATCATGTTTATAGTTGGTTATCATCTTTCTCTTGAGCATAAGTATCTTACAACAATTGATGACGGATTTGAATAAAGAACATATTAGTCTTCCCCTCAGAGAGAGAGGACCATCATCTACTATACAGAGAGACATAGAGAGTCAGTGAGCATAGAGACATTTGAGAAGACTGTAGAGAGAGAATTTGGGCACGACAGAGCATCATGGGAAGAAAGAAGGTTTGTAGGAGTCTATGTGTGGAGAGAGAGTGACCCCGTGCTTGCTGTTTATCTGGGGTGAGAGGAGAGAGACTAGCAGCTCTGATTCATGGCACAGAAGGCAGTTGTCGGCGCTATGTATATACAGAGAGAGAAGTAGAGAGAAGCAATGTCGTAATACTGTGATAGAGAGAGAAAATGGCATCCATATGGCTCTATTGCAGAGAGAGAGAGAGTCAAGAAAGGCGGCGCAGATAGATTTTATGAACGGTTCTAGAGAGAGCTTGAATTGTGGAGGGAGTTAGAGAGAGGAAGTTATGCCATTGACGGCCTCTAGTGGTGGGAGACAAAGGTCCGCCCTTGGTTGTTGCTGATGCACCATGGAAAGAGGTAGACAGCGCCGGTTTGGCAGCGATCGATGATGTGGTGAAGAGGGAGAAGCTGTCGCTAAAGAGAAACTGTCGTACCGACATGCTGACTGGCGCAAGAAGGAGAGAGAGAGACATGTACGAGTGTGGGCTGTAGGGTATGTCAGAGAGAGACCGAGGAAGTCGCATGGGTTGTCAAAGAGTGAGTCAGTGGACTTGTTCCACGTTAGAACTTAGAGGTAATGGAGTTGCAGGCTCTGGCGGCGCCTAGACACGGAGAGAGAAAACAAGGAGAGAGAGAGATGATCTGTTCGGCAGCGGCAGAGCACATACGCGTGGAGACAGAGAGAGAAACGTGGAGTTGGTTAGCGCAGCAGAATTCGCAGGCGTGCAGGAGATGGTGGAGAGAGAATTGTAGAAGTTACTATCGTAGTGAGTAGAGAGAAGGCATGTCAGTGCTATGCGGGTGGCTGACGTGCAAGGAGACATCCGACAGAGAGATATGTGGAGAGCTCCTTGCCGCTGCTGATGGACACATGGAAACAGATCCGATGTTGTCAACACTGCACGGTGGTCGACGACATCGGAAGAGACCGATTGGAAGAGAGATATATATGCGGGTCGCCGAAGTGCAGATGAGTTATCATGTTGAGAGAGATGAGCGGGTGGCAGTTCACGTGCAACGTGAGAGTCAGAACTTGGAGCGTAGAATCCCGCAAATGCGTTTCCCAGAGAGAACGATTGCGTGGGCTGGCACTCATGCGCGGAAAGAGAGAGAGAGAGAGAGAGAGAGAGAGAGAGAGAGAGAGAGAGAGAGAGAGAGAGAGAGAGAGAGATGGAAGACTTGTAGGGCGTGACAAGATTCGCGAAGACATAGTGCAAGCGAGTAGAAGGGCATATTTGTCGTAAGATCGAGAACCAAACATGAAACTGCAAACTACATTGATTGAAAGAAAGCTTATCTAGTAATGAACATAAGTAGAGCATCATCTCTAGTCCTCTGGTAAATGAAGCTAATGCTAAATCTTCTCACAAACACTGTGTAATAGGAATACATGATGTAGGAAGCTCATCATGTACATATGATGGAGTTAAAATAATCGATCGCATAATATTTTCTTTTTGGGAACTGCACAACGTTGTGATATGCAGGCATACTAGCTTCACAGCGAAGCTCCATGATCATCATATAAGGGGCTTGTAGAATTAACAAAAACACACTATGGGTGAGATAATCACTCGCATGAGCATAACATTGACCATAGGATGATTCATTCTACCCAATTCTAATTATAATTGGCAAAACGAAACTGAAGATGAATGCCAGCAATTGCTCACCATAGTTATGATTGTGGTTGTTATGATTGGCATAAGTGGAGTGTAATCATTTTTTCCTCTCTCTTAACATGAACTCAATTGGGAATGAAAGTGAGCACGTATGAAGAGGCAATATTATTGATTTAAAATGCATCTTTCCATATCAAACGAGATGTAGATAGATATGTGTAATACAAAGATAAAATATAACCAAAACTCATCATAAAATCACTACAACATATGAGGGGCATATCGACGCTGCATATACCGACGGTCATAGTGGGCGTCGGTATAGCCCTCGGAAAATCTCACTAAGAGATACCGACGGTCAAGTGACCGTCGATATGACCATTTTAAACAGATTGTCGGTGTGGTCCGCAGTGAACGTAGGTATAAGCGTCGGTATCAGCGTCCGTATACGCGCCGGTAATTTACTGGAAACTACCAATTCGTATACCGACGTGCATACCGGCGGTGAATTTTTAAACATGCCGCGAATTTGAGAGCAAAACTTCACATTTCGGCACGTGTTTGAGTACTGTCGGTCTATTGTCGAACTTGCGCGCGCGAACCTGCATTGTCTTGTGCACACACACACACACGGATCTCTCTCTCTACACACACACACTCTCTCTCGACTTAGCTCTCACATCTTGGTAAGTGCTGCGCGTACTGTGAGCATTTGTGTTTCTGTATGCTTTAGGGTTTCTAATTTCTCTTTTCATTGATTTTGTAGAAGTTCGTTGGCATCGATTGTTTGGAATTGGACGAGAGACGACCTACATTACGCTTTGATGACAACGATTCAAAGAGAGACATACTTGTAAGTGATTCTTTTATTCGCTATTGATAGAGAGAGAAGGAGAGAGAGAGAGAGGGAGAGAGAGAGAGAGAGAGAGAGAGAGAGAAAGAAAGAGAGAGAAGAGAAAGGAAGATACACATTAATTTACACATGCATACATACACACATACATGTACACACATGCATGCTTACATACACACACCTATAGACACATGCATGCTTACATACACACACACACATGTACACATATGCATGCATACACACACACATAAATTTACACACATGCATACATACCCACACATGCACACATGCATGTATACATACACACACATGTATATGCATGCATACACATACACACACATACACATACATGCATGCGTATACATATACACACATGCATACATACACACATATATACACACATGCATACATACACACATATACACACGTGCATGTATACATACACACACATGTATACGCATGCATACACATATACACACATACACATACACACACATGCACATACATGCATGCATACATACACACACGTACACACACATGCACACACATGCATGCCTATATACACACACATACACATACACACATATGTATACATATGTATACATACACACAAATATGTACACATGCATACATACACACACATATATACACACATGCATACATACACATTTTAGGGTTTTAGGTTTAGATATTTAAGATTAGGGTTTTAGGATTTAGTATTGCAGATTGAAGTCTAAGTCTTTCTTATTAGGTTTTTAGGATTTTAATACGTACATAACATATATACACAAACACACATACACATATAATACATACATACATGTAGATACACATGCATACAAAAATATACATATTTTAGATTTAAATCTTTAAGATTAGGGTTTTAGGGTTATAACACCTACATAACATATATGCACACATACACATACACATATAATACATATATACATGTATATACACATGTATATAGAATTATACAGATTTTAGGTCTAGATATTTAAGATTAGGATTTTAGGGTTTAGTATTTCAGATTTAAGTCTAAGTCTTTCTGATTAGGGTTTTAGGATTTTAATACGTAGATTACATATATACACAAACACACATATACATATAATACATACATACATGTAGATACACATGCATACAAAAATATACATATTTTAGATTTAAATCTTTAAGATTAGGGTTTTAGGGTTATAACACCTACATAACATATATGCTTACATACACTTATACATGTAATACATATATACATGTATATACACATGTATACAGAAACATACATATTTTAGGTCTAGATATTTAAGATTAGGGTTTTAGGATTTAGTATTTCATATTTAAGTTTGAGTCTGTCTGATTAAGGTTTTAGGATTTTAATACATAGATTACATATATACACAAACACACATATACATATAATACATACATACATGTAGATACACATGCATACAAGAATATACATATTTTAGGTCTACATATTTAAGATTAGGGTTTTAGGGTCTAGTATTTCAGATCTAGAATTTTAAGATTAGGGTTTTAATTAAAAATCTGAATATATAAATAAATATATATATAAAATAAGATAATTATATACATAAATAAATATAAAAAGAACTAATGTTTTAACTAATTTAAATAAATATTTATAATTAAATATATAAAAATAGGATTACGTAAGGAAAAAAATCTGAATATATGAATAAATATATATAAAAAATAAGATAATTATATACATAAATAAATATAAAAAGAACTAGTGTTTTAAATAATTTAATTAAATATTTATAATTAAATATATAAAATTAAATATATAAAAATAGGATTACGTAAGAAAGAAAATTTGAATATATAAATAAATATATATATAAAATAAGATAATTATATACATAAATAAATATAAAAAGAACTAGTGTTTTAAATAATAATTAAATATATAAAATTAAATACATAAAAATAGGATTATGTACGAAAAAAATCTGAATATATAAATAAATATATATATATATAATAAGATAATTATATACATAAATAAATATAAAAAGAATTAGTGTTTTAAATAATTTAATTAAATATTTATAATTGAATATATAAACTTAAATATATAAAAATAAGATTACGTAAGAAACAAAATCTGAATATATAAATAAATATATATATAAAATAAGATAATTATACACATAAATAAATATAAAAAGAACTAGTGCTTTAAATTATTTAATTAAATATATATAATTAAATATAATTAAGTAAAGATAAAATTTGAATATATAAATAAATATATAAATACACAAACACACATACTTATATACCTATCTATATTCACATATATATTCATATACACATATATATACACATGCATACATATATATACATAATTTAGGTCTAGATATTTAAAATTAGGGTTTTAGGATTTAGGCATACATATAACTTAATTAAGAGGAAAAAAATCTGAATAAATAAATAAATATATATAAAAAATAGGATCAATCAAGAAAAAATCCGAATATATAGATAAAATAGGATAGCTATATAGATTAGGGTTTTAAAACTAGGATTTTAATTTTTTTTAGGTATTTAAGTATTTAGGTCTTTAGGAGTTAGAGTTTTAGGTTTAATAAAAAAAGAAATGTTCTAAAATATTCTAAAATGTCCATATTGTAGCAGATGGCTTCTTTGGATTCTGAAGAGAGAATGGCATGTCCTTGCACACAGTGCAAGTATCAAATTTATCGGAAACGACGGATTTGTACTGCACATGTTAGAGAGTATGGATCCTTTGATAGGAGTCGACTGGAAAACCTAAGCTATCATTCGCATGGTCCCCCGAGTGAGCAGATGGACCCAAACGACATTGCACCGGTAACATCTCATGGAAAAAAGAGAGCAAAAAAGGACTTAGACGTAGAAGCAAGCACTAATAATATTACACAAAATGAACATATGGAAGAGATGCTTGAAGCATTTTATGAGATGGACAAAGATCATGATGATGAAAAAGGTATCGACGAGAGTTTCATGGACATAAGAGAAATTCCACGATCAAAAGTTGATGAAGAAGATGAAAACATGTGAAGATTAGCTCGTTTACCACTTTACAATGGAGCAAAGATATCTATACTACGTGCTTCACTTACGATGCTCAATCTGCAATCCATTTATGGATGGTCAGATAGTAGTGTCACTGAATTGTTCAGGTAAGTGGAGAACAAATTGGCTTTCATTGTTGTATCACAATAACTTCATTTACTAATATCATTTTAATTGCTTATTGTAGGCTTCTTAAAGATCAAATTTTTCCAGAGGGCAATGACATGCCTCCAACACATGGAGATGCAAAAAAACTTTTACAGTCGATTGGAATGGACTATACGAAAATTCATGCTTGTCCGAATGATTGCATTCTCTTTTGAAATGAGTATGAGCATCTCCACGTATGTCCAAAGTGTGGAGCAAATAGATTTAGAGAAGACGTTATAGGCGAAGCAATCCCCGCAAATATTCTTCGCCACTTTCCTATCATTCCACGATTTAAGAATATGTTTAGATGCAAATCTATAGCTGAGTTAATGTCATGGCATACAAAGAGCAAGTCTACAGATAATGTACTGCGAGTGCCAGCTAACTCTGATGCTTGGAAGCACATAGATAGTAAGTGGCCAGAGTTTGCTAGTGAGCCTCGGTCCATTCGTCTAGGCCTAGCTATGGATGGAGTGAATCCATTTGGATTATGCAGTTCTTCATGGAGCACATGGCCTGTATGTTTGGTCAATTATAATATCCCACCATGGTTGGCCACAAAGAAAGGTCATTTATTATTAGCTCTTATTGTACCAAGTAAGTATAAGGTAAAAAATATGGATGTATATCTTGCACCACTTGTGGAAGAACTGCGCATTTTATGGGATGGGATCACTGTGCGTGACATGTCTCAACCTATAAGAAGACGAGACGTGCGAGTGCAAGGCATACTTATGTGGACAATCCATGATTGGCCTGGTTATAGTGAATGTTCAGGTTTATCGATTGCGGGTTACCATGCTTGTCCTTTATGCGGACCACGACTCGAAGCATGCTATTCCAAAGCACTACGTAAAACTGTCTATGAAGGACATCATAGATATTTGTCTGATGGGCATGTTTTATGTGAAGGACCAATTGGTCGACAAGCGCAACACCAAATGAAAGCTAGCGATTAGAAACACCTGTGGGATTCAGAAAATCCAATTGCTCGCATGAAACGGTTGTCCATTTTTCATGAACTCCCTTATTGGAGTGAATTGGTGATCAATCATTTGGTAGACCCGATGCATATTTTCAAGAATGTGGGAGAGATGCTTTGGAAAACTTTGATCGCAAAGAAAGAAAGCAAAGCACAAAGGAACGACCTAGAAGAGTGAGGTCGTATGCGAGAGTTGTGGGCAATTACTAAGCCGAACGGAATAGTATCGTTACCAAGAGCTCCTTGGGTGCTTCGCACAATGGAAGAGCAACAAGTGAAAAAAACAATTTCAGAGTTTAGTACACCTACTAGATGCATGAGATGTCTAAAGACAACTTTCACATGAAACGATGATCTTGCAGGACTCAAGTCTCATGATTGGCACAAGTTTTTACAGTTTGTGCTCCCTGTAGCCCTAAAAGATTGTCTTTCAGAGGATGTACGAGAAACCATTTATAAAATTAGTTTTTTAGTATGGTGGATATCTTCTAAAGAGATAAACAGAGATAGCATAGAGAGTGCGAAACTCAATGCTATCGAGGCTGTTTGTAAGGTAGAGAAATACTTTCCCATAAGTATTCTCACTATTCAACTTCATTTACTAGTTCATGTAGTAGATGAAGTTGCAATAGTAGGAACTGTCCACAGTCGATGGATGTTCTTCTTAGAGCGCTTTATGAAGACTTTAAAAGGGTTTGTTCGACAGAGAGCACGTCCAGAGGGTAGCATGATAGAGGGATGGCTTGTACAAGAATCTCTTGTATTCATTACTGAGTTTCTACGTATATCGGTTCCCGAAATGCCTTGCTTATGGAGAAATGATGAAGATGTTCGTCTCGTATGCGATGAACCACAAGGTAAAGGATTGCAAAGAAAAATGGATGCAGCTTTCAGAGAGAAGGTAATGAAGTTTTGCTAGTTAACTCTGAGCCTATGCAAAAGTGGTTAGAAAGAAATGAACTTGCCAAGGAACCTCAGCATCAGACTGAGACTCCAGGTACTAGCATTTCAAGTTTTTTGAATTATTGCATTGTTCCACGCACTTGAACAAAAAGATTACTTTTGATTGTCTAACTTTGATCATCCACTTTTTGCATAAGTTTTGATCATACGAGCGTGTTCTTTTCTATTGACGCATAGATTAAGTATCTACTTCTCAGCTTAGATTATAAGAAGAGGAAAACTAAAATGAATAAAATGATTGAGGAACAGTTTAGGAAATATGAAGACCGATTTAGGGAATTCAAAATTAACACGAGCGAGTCTATCACTACAACAGATTGATGGTATAGCGAGGTTTTTACCGAGGGAAATGAACGCGGCTTTATTTGCCGCGACGTCGATGTAAAAGTCGGTGTGCGCGTCGGTACCATGGCTTCGGTATAGCCGACGGTATAGCCATCGGTATACGCGTCGGTATACGCTTCGGTATTACCGACGCCCATACCGATGTTCCCGCTAGGTATACCGGCGCATATACCAATGACCATACTGGAGATACCGACGCGTATACCAACGATAACAACTTCACAAATTTTTTTGGGTAGAGTGTGTTGTCTTTTGCTACAGCATGATGTTATTTATCAAAAGACAATACACTCTGCCCAACTGAGTACATGTGTTATGTACTCTAATGGCAACCAGAACATAAACTTATATGAAAAAAATGAACAATGATTCATGTACAGAAAGTCGTATATTCCATAAATGGCACTTACATATAGGAATCGAATACAAAATTATGGTACATCATTGCCACATAGGAGTGTAATACAAAATTGTGGCAATGTGACAAAACACTTCCATATAGGAATCGAATACAAAATTATGGCTCATGATCGTCGTATGCGAGTGTGATACAAAATTCTGGCATTGATCAAAATATTTACACCTACAATCCTGCAACAAAACATATGTATAAAATAAGACCAATTAACGTGACATTTATAAACAACAACTAGAAACACGAACCAAAAAATAACTTTACCTAATCAAGAATATTCTCCCATGAGACAATTGCATCGCGTCCCTCTATGTCTTGTAACAGTGCAGTCAATCCATGTCGATATCCATACGATTCTTCTACTCACGTTGGAGGACGACCCCCTGCCAACTCCTATAGTAAATATGCCAAATGTTAGATGAATATACATAATATACTTAACACAAACAACTTCAACAATTAACATCAAACTAATAAATTGGTAGCGCATACTGTCGTATCGG
This sequence comes from Ceratopteris richardii, assembly GCA_020310875.1. NCBI lineage: Eukaryota > Viridiplantae > Streptophyta > Polypodiopsida > Polypodiales > Pteridaceae > Ceratopteris > Ceratopteris richardii. The sequence goes on along the minus strand of CM035427.1, from coordinate 85,531,326 downwards.
CCGCTACCTAAATGCGACGTTCCAACGGTATCTAACCGTGTGGCCGCCCCATCTCTTTGTTGATGATACCGATCAGGAGTATGTTGACGCTCATCCTGAATCGTTTCCCATTCTTTGGCGTCTAGCCATACACGCTTCGGTAAGCCTGCTTTGAAAGCATCACAAGCTTCCAATCGTCGATGGGACATCACCTCGCGTGCTGTATGTTGTATCCAATCGGAACTCATAACAAGATTGCCAGGTGCTGGCCGGTACTCTTCATATATGCATTGTGTTATATGATTTTTAGAGTCTCTATCCTGTTCGGCCCATTTTAACATTAATGAATGACCAAATTTGATCGAGCATAGTTGTCGTATACGTTGTCGGATTGACTTCCCCACCGCATCCATAACCGGAGCTCCATTGCGGATATGATATATTTTTTATTTTTCGTGATCGTATGCACCCCATGGTGTACCTGGAGATCCCATCTGATGCAGTATGAAGATCTCATATACATTCATGTATACACATGCTTCTATACATATGCATTCACGTATACATATGCTTGTATACATATGCATTCACGTATACATAAGCTTGTATATGTATACGTGCATACATATACATATACATATGCTTCCTTGTATATGCTTGTACGCATATGCTTGCTTGTATACATACATGTACATATGCTTGCTTGCTTACATATCCATGCTTGCTTACATATGCATGCTTGCTTACATATGGATGCATGCTTGTATACATATGCATGCATGCTTGTATACATAGGAGTGTAATATGCATGCTTGTATATGCTTGTATACATATACATATGCTTGTATATGCTTGTATACATATACATATGCTTGTATATGCTTGTATATGCTTGTATACATATACATATGCTTCCTTGTATATGCTTGTACGCATATGCTTGCTTGTATACATATACATATGCTTCCTTATATATGCTTGTATATGCTTGTATGGATGTATGCATGTATGCATGTGCATTCATGCATATGCATTCATGTATGCATATGCATGTATGCATATACATGTATGCATATGCATGTATGTATATGCATGTATGCATGTGCATTCATGCATGTATGCATGTGAATTCATGCATATGCATGTATGCATGTGAATTCATGCATATGCATGTATGCATGTGCATGCATGCATGTATGCATGTATGCATGTATGCATGTGCATTCATGCATGTGCATGCATGTATGCATGTGCATGCATGTATGCATGTGCATGCATGTATGCATGTGCATGCATGTATGCATATGCATGTATGTATGTATGCATATGCATGTATGCATATGCATGTATGCATGTGCATTCATGCATGTATGCATGTGCATTCATGCATATGCATGTATGCATGTGCATGCATGCATGTATGCATATGCATTCATGTATGCATATGCATGTATGCATGTGCATTCATGCATGTATGCATGTGCATTCATGCATGTATGCATGTGCATTCATGCATGTGCATGCATGTATGCATATGCATGTATGCATGTGCATTCATGCATGTATGCATGTATGCATGTATGCTGTATGCATGTATGTATATGCATGAATGCATATGCATGTATGCATGTGCATTCATGCATGTATGCATGTGCATTCATGCATGTGCATGCATGTATGCATGTGCATTCATGCATGTGCATGCATGTATGCATATGCATGCATGTATGCATATGCATGCATGTATGCATATGCATGCATGTGCATGCATGTATGCATATGCATTCATGTATGCATATGCATTCATGTATGCATATGCATGTATGCATGTGCATTCATGCATGTATGCATGTGCATTCATGCATGTATGCATGTGCATTCATGCATGTATGCATATGCATATATGCATGTATGCATGTATGCATGTATGCATGTATGCATGTATGCATGTGCATTCATGCATGTGCATGCATGTATGCATATGCATTCATGTATGTATGCATGCATGCATGTATGCATTTATGCATATGCATGCATGCATGTATACATGTATGCATGTATGCATGTATGCATGTGCATGCGTGCATGTATGCATGTGCATTCATGCATGTATGCATGTGCATTCATGCATGTATGCATGTGCATTCATGCATGTATGCAGATGCATGTATGCATGTGCATTCATGCATGTATGCATGTGCATTCATGCATGTATGCATGTGCATTCATGCATGTATGCATGTGCATTCATGCATGTATGCACGTGCATTCATGCATGTGCATTCATGCATGTATGCACGTGCATTCATGCATGTGCATGCATGTATGCATATGCATGTATGCATGCATGCATGTATGCATGCATGCATGTATGCATATGCATTCATGTATGCATATGCATTTATGTATGCATATTCATGTATGCATGTATGCATATGCATGCATGCATGTCTGCATGTGCATTCATGCATGTATGCATGTGCATTCATGCATGTATGCATGTATGCATGTGCAGTCATGCATGTATGCATGTGCAGTCATGCATGTATGCATGTGCATTCATGCATGTGCATGCATGTATGCATATGCATGTATGCATATGCATGTATGCATATGCATGTATGCATATGCATGTATGCATATGCATGCATGCATGTATGCATGTGCATTCATGCACGTATGCATGTATGCAGGTATGCATGTATGCATGTATGCATGTATGCATGTGCATTCATGCATGTGCATGCGTGTATGCATATGCATTCATGTATGTATGCATGCATGCATGTATGCATGTATGCATATGCATGCATGTATACATGTATGCATGCATGCATGTATGCATGTGTGCATGTGCATGCGTGCATGTATGCATGTGCATTCATGCATGTATGCATGTGCATTCATGCATGTGCATGCATATATGCATATGCATTCATGTATGTATGCATATGCATTCATGTATGTATGCATATGCATTCATGTATGCATATGCATGTATGCATGTATGCATATGCATGCATGTATGCATGTGCATTCATGCATGTATGCATGTGCATGCATATGCATGCACATATTCATGCATATCCCTCTCTCTCTCGCTCTCTCTCTCTCAAACAAAAATAAAGAGAGAAGAAAAGTATGCATGTATGCATGTGTATGCGTGCATGTATGCATGTGCATTCATGCATGTATGCATTTGCATTCATGCATGTGCATGCATGTATGCATATGCATTCATGTATGCATATATGCATGCATGTATGCATATGCATTCATGTATGCATATGCATGTATGCATGTATGCATGTATGCATATGCATGCATGCATGTATGCATGTGCATTCATGCATGTATGCATGTGCATTCATGCATGTATGCATGTGCATTCATGCATGTATGCATGTATGCATATGCATGCATGCATATATGCATGTGCATTCATGCATGTATGCATGTGCATGTATGCATGTATGCATATGCATGCATATGCATGCACATATTCATGCATATCCCTCTATCTCTCTCCCTCTCTCTCTCTCTCAAACAAAAATAAAGAGAGAAGAAAAGTATGTGTGTATGCATGTATGCATGTATGCATACGCATGCATGCATGTATGCATGTGCATTCATGCATGTATGCATATGCATGCACATATTCATGCATATCCCTCTCTCATTCTCGCTCTCTCTCTCTCTCAAACAAAAATAAAGAAAGAAGATATTAGAAAACAAAAATATGAAGAGAGAAGATATTAGAAAAAAAATATAAATAAAGATAAAAGAGTGATAGAGGTTTTACTTACATTGATTTAATTTTTGTAATTCCACTTGAAGTGCTTCTTCGCCAAATTCTCTTGCAAAACCAAAAAAGAACATATTAGCAAAACCAAAACTTCAGCTCTATAAAGATAGATGTCTGTATAAAGAGAGAGAGAGAGAGTGAGAGAGAAAGAGACAGGGAGAGAGAAAGAGGGAGAGAGACGAGGAGAGAGTGTGAGAGAGAGGGAGAGAGAGAGAGAGATAGTGAGAGAGAGAGAGAGGGAAGCGAGGGAGAGAGAGAGAGAGAGAGACAAACAGAGTTCTGCTCTGCTGTTTGCGCACGCGAACCCAAAAGAGAAGTTTCACATTCGAAACATTCATAATGACGAATTTTGGCTTCGGGCCCGGTTAAAAAGAGAGCGTCGGTATATGCGTCGGTCTTTCCAGCAAATTACCGACGCATATATCGACCCTTATACCGACACTTATACCGACGCTGTGATTTTGAGGCAACATGAACCCACGCGGCTGTGATTCCGAGGCAAGACAGCTTTCCAGAATTTTCCGAGCGGTATATCGAGGCGGACAGCTGACCGTCGGTACACTGACCGTCGGTGTAGAGGAGGTATTGGGCTATCCACTTTTATTAGAAGTAGAAAATAAACACATCCAGTACGTCACCTACTCAAGGGAGGTTCTCTTTAGGGAAGTATACCCTTTAACACTTCTGTGAGCAGGCAGATAACAATGATTCCCAGAGTAAGGATTAAGATAAATGACAATCTTTGGAGAACCCAAACATTCCTTAGATCAATCAAATGATTACACTGTAAGCCAAGGAAATGCTACAGATACTGGTGCTTTGAGCTAACATAACACTCGAGAACAGGACTAAACAACCTCAATACAAGAGACTCGTACAATCCGTATAATGATCACAACTGATGCAGAGTAGTACTGAGCAATACAACGTATAGATACTTGTTCTAAATGAACATGAAAATACCATAGATTTACGCGGAATGGCAAACCAAGTCACTCTCTTCAACTATAGTGCTATCAGCCCTCCACTGGGAAGCCCACGCTCTGTATCCACACCACAGAGTGACTTCCTCCAGTAGGCTTGAAGCCACAAGTGCCAAGAGAGGACCTCTGTACGCACGTACACAAGTGTGTATTTGAACTAATGTCCTAAATGAACACAAATCCAATGCTTTTATAGGCTCCCATAGGCCAAGAGAACCTTGCCGATTCTTCACGTCCATTGATCACGCGCCAAATGATTACCCAAAATTGAAGGGGTAGGTCAAACATTCCCTTGATTTGAATTGGATCTTTTTACTTCTTTTAATTTCTTGAAAGCTGAGATCCTCCTTTTACGTCGCCCACGAGATTGAAATGTCCTTCCACATGTGCTTCTCATACTCAAGGATCCCTGTGTTGCTCACATAGCTTCAGTATTTTGTCGCTTACATCTTTTGGCTCCTTATCCTTTAAAACTTGCCACCATGTCCTCTACCCATCGATAGGAAGCTTGCAAAGTGGCTCGAACTTGAACCTAGAAGTCAATAAAGCGGTTTCAAAAAGCAGGAGGACAAGATCTTTGACGGACTTTTCATTTTTGTCAGCATTTGCCCTCTTCCTCAGCTCTTCCATGATGGGATTCTCCGGAATAATTTCCATAGTCTTCTTCAATGACATATAGCTTGACATAGGAGGTGGGGTTGTAGGGAAGGAGGAGGTAGAGGAGTTGGCGGGGTAAGGGAGGTGGGCTTACGAGGGATGGGGAGAGAGAGTGGGAGGAAGGAGATGGGCTGCGGGGGAGGGGGAGAGAGGAGGTGAAGAGGCTTGGGGGGAATAGGCAGGGGAGAGGATGGTTGTGGGCGGCGGGGGGTAGTGGAGAGGAGAGGTTGAGGGAGGCACCGGGGGCTGAACTCAGCGGGGTGGGGAAGGGGGGGTGGCGGGACTCAGCGGGGAGGGGCGGGGCAGGACTTAGCAGGGTGGGGCGCGGGGGTGGCGGGGGCGAAACTCAGCGGGGTGGGGCGGGAGGGGTGGCAGGACTCATCGGGGAGGGGCGGGGCAGGACTTAGCGGGATGGAGTGGGGGGTGGCAGGGCGGGACTCACTGGGGTGGGGCAGGAGTGGCGGGGGAGGAGAGAGAAAGAGGGGAGGGGGAAGAGAGAGAGATAGAGAGAGAGAGGGGGAAAGAAGGAGAGAGAGAGAGGGCACGCGGGGGCAGCGGGGTGGCGGGGAGAGAGGGAAGAGAGAGAGTGAGAGGGAGGGAGGGGGAGAGAGAGAGAGAGAGAGAGAGAGAGAGAGAGAGAGAGAGAGAGAGAGAGAGAGAGAGAGAGAGATAGAGAGAGAGAGAGAGAGAGAGAGAGAGAGAGGGAAAGAAGGAGAGAGAGGAGGCACGCGGGGGCAGCGGGGTGGCGGGAAGAGAGGAAAGAGAGAGAGTGAGAGGGACGGAGAGAGAGAGAGAGAGAGAGGGAGAGAGAGAGAAGGTGGCAAGGAAGGAGAGAGAAGGGAGGGGGAGGAGAGAGAGAGAGAGAGAGAGAGAGAGAGAGAGAGAGAGAGAGAGAGAGAGAGAGCGAGAGAGAGAGAGAGAAAGAGAGAGAGATAGAGAAGGTGACGGGGAGGAGAGAGAAGGGAGGGGAACGAGAAAGAGAGAGAGAAAGAGAGAGAGAGAGGAAGAGAGATCGGCGGGGGAGGAGAGAGAGAGAGAGAGAGAGAGAGAGAGAGAGAGAGAGAGAGAGAGAGAGAGAGAGAGAGAGAGAGGGAGAGAGAGAGAGAGAGAGAGAGAGGTAGGCCGTGAGAGAGAGAGAGAGAAAAAGAGAGCGAGAGAGAGAGGGGTAGGTTGTGAGAGAGAGAGAGGGATAGAGAGAGATAGAAAAAGAGGGAGAAAGAGAGAAAGAAGGAAATCGGGGAAAGAGAGAGAGGGAGAGAGAGAGGAAAAAGAGATAGAGGGAGAGAAAGAGAAAAAAGAGAGAGAAAGAGAGAGAAAGGAGGAGGGGTACTACAGACCCCCACATCAGGATTTTGCATCGCCTCGCTGCAATTTCCTTCTCATCCGCTTATTGAGTAAACAAAATAACTGCCAAAACTTGAATGACACGTGGTATATACAGTGGTTGAAATCCTTCCAATTGGATTTGTTCATTAATTCAGGTACTGTTTTACCCTGGAGATGTTAACCAGGGGAATCCTTTTACCCTGCAAATCTTCCAGATGCACTGCACCATGTGGCAATACCTTGATAACGTTATATGGTCCTGCCCATTTGGGTGCCAATTTAGTTGGAATTGTTGGAACTTGATGCACTAAAACCATGGAACCTTCCTGAACTTCATTGGATCTCAGATACCTGTCATGCAGTCTCTTGCGCTCTTCTTGTGTTACCTGAAGTTTTTGCATTGCCCCTTCTCTATATTCTTCCAATGCCACCAATCTCTGAATGGGGGGTTCAATTCCAATGGTTTTGATTCCTATTTCCTTTCTGATAATGAACTCCAATGGTGCCAATGCCGCTTTCCCATATACTAAACGAAATGGAGTCTCGCCTGTGGTTCCCCTCTTCGTGGTTCTGAAAGCCCAAATTGCACCGATCAATGCTTGTGGCCAGGAGCTTTGATGATCGAAAGATAATTTGCGAAGCAATCCAATCAAAATCTTATTGGAACTCTCTGCTTGGCCATTTTCCCTTAGATAGTAGGCACAAGATTTTTTATGGAAGATTTTGTACCTGTCAAATATAAACTGGAGCAATTGATTTATAAAATGTGTGCCTCTATCACTAGTGATTTCCAGTGGGCAACAAAATCATGAAAAAATACGTTTATACACAAATTTAGCTACTGTTAAAGCTGTGTAGTCTGCAGTAGCTTTAGCCTCTATCCATTTAGTGGCATAACATGTGGCCATCAATATATACGTTTTACCTCCAGGTTGACTAATTGGACTAATGGTCCTATGAAATCAAGACCCCATCGTTCAAATTGGAGCCATCCTGTAGATATGACTAATGGTTGGAAATTCAATCTAGTTGGCGCGGGAGCACACCTCTGGCAGATGTGGCATTCCTTAGCAAACTTGATTGCATCCTTGTAAATATGAGGCCACCATAGACCTTTGTGGATGATTCTACGAGCCAATTCTTCCCCGTTTAGATGTCCTTCACTGTGTGCAGCTTCTAGTAAAAGATCTACCTCCTCTAGATAGATACACCTTCTGAAGATATCATCGTGACAGTATTTATATAAATTTCCATTTATAAGAGAATATGCTTTGGTTTTCAGGAGCAATCTTCTCTTTTCTACAGGTGTCAAGTGTTCTGGGATCTTTCCGGTAGTGAGAACATGGAGAATTTCATCATACTAGCCAGTTCGAATTGCTACTGGAAAAAGATTATTGTCCACCAGTTCATCATTAATACCTGTTGCTTTTTCGCTCATTGTCGTCCTCGACACTTGATCTGCCATGTAGTGCTCTTTTCCTGGCTTGATATGAATATCAAAATTAAATTCTTGAAATAGGAGTAACCATCTCCAAATCCTTCCAGCTACTCTAAGTTTGTTTATCAAATACTTCAAGGCTTGATGATCAGATATAACTATAAAATGTACACCAAGGAGATAATGTCAGAAATTTTGAAGAGCAAATATGATAGCCAACCCTTCTCTTTCCGTTGTACTGTAATTCCTTTCAGCTTGGTTGAGTAGTCTGCTGGCATAGGAGATAGGTCTATCAACCTTATGTGATGATGGTTGAGCTAGAACTGCACCAACAGCATGAATGTTGGAGCAAGTCTATGACAAGCCTAAGTATTGGCTTGAGTCTCACAAAGTCATTAAAGAAGCTTCAAAATGAAGACTATGTAAAGTTCACTTGTGAACTACCTCTTGTAACTTTTGAAGAGTTTACTTAATGTAAAAGTAAGAGAATCTTAAGTGGTTGAGCCCACATGATCAAGAATGGAAAGAGCAGCCACAAATTCGTGATTTGTGGTAGGTAGAGAATCAAATCAATCATTGATTGATTGGAGAGTGATTGAGGGAAGTTAGCCTCCCAAACTCAACTATAAATAGATGGCAGTTTTAGTCGTGGTTAGAGAGACCTATGTGAAGACCTCCAAGAGCTGAGCTTTATGCCATATCAAGGTGTGATTACAAGGCACACATATGTATCAGTAAGTCATTGTATTGTACAAGCAATATACTTTCATTTTCATGATTATTTGAGTTCATCTTTCCATGTTCTTGTGATGTGTACTACTCACTGCCATTACTTCAGTTTTTCTCAGTCAGCTTGCAGAGATTGTTTCTCTGCACTTGGTTCATCATTTTCAGTGATTTAACTTGGTAAAGTTATCTCTATGAGTCTACTATATGCTCACAAAGTTTCATGTCATTTGGATGTTGGAATCTTCAGTTATGTTCATTTGAAGTCAACAGGGTATGTTCATCTCAACTTCTCTGTCAGGTACCCGACTTTTTCAGTCATCTTGTCAGAGTCATTGCTCAGTGGTTACTCATCCAAATTCAGTGATTTAAAGCTTGTTGGATTCAGCTTACTGTCTAGTATAAGCATACAAATTCATGATTATTGGATTCTTACATCTTGAGTTATGTTAATTTTTCTACTCACTGGTCTATTTCTGTAGCAGCCCGTGAAAATCGGGATGATGTCATCACTTGTTAAAAGTCATTCTCAGTGTGTGGTTTGTTATTTTTGATGAGATTACTCTCTAAAGTTAGCTCTTTAAGCTACCTAGCCTTCCCCAAGAGGAATTAATCTAATTGCTGCTGTGCTCAGAGAATTATGTAAAACACTGGACAGGTGTATCAACCAAGAATAGCAAGTTTTCACCTCTGAGCTAACTCCAACTTATCTGTTTTGATCTATCTTTTTGAGAGTGATCTTCCAAGGTACATAGGGTGTCTAATACATCCATTGGCAAGCTAAAAGGGCCCACCATCTACTCCTGGAGTTCATTTGGCTGGTGTAGAGCAAAGATTTTGCAACACCTCTTCATCTTCAACACATACCTATCCATCTCTTCACAGTGGTATCAGAGCAAGGTTGGACAACATGGCAGATGGATTTCCTTCATCAATTGACAAATTGGATAGAGGTAATTACTCAGCTTGGTCATTAAGAATAGAAGCTTATCTCCAAGGTAGAAGTTTATATGGTTATGTGGCTGGAGATGAAGTTATGCCAAGTTTCAGGAACAAAAGTCAACCAACACAAGAAGAGCAAGAAAGATTGAGCACATGGTGCTCCAAGGATGCACTTGCAAGGTCTTATCTCCTCAACTCTATCTCAGATTTTTTGTTGCCTCACATTAGAAGTTGTAAGACATCTCAGGAAGTGTGGGATGCACTTGAAGCTTTCTTTTCTTCAAGTACCAAAGCCAGGAAGCATCAACTATGGCTGGAGTTCACAACTCTCAAGAAGGCTCCCAAATAAAATGTGACTGATTTTGTCACAAAGCTCAAGGACATAGCGGATCAATTGGGAAGCATTGGAGAGGTAATAGATGAAGAGCAAATTGTAAGGCAGGTCATCAATGGCTTGAAGGCAGATGATAAGTGGGAAGCATTCACCACAGCTATGGATTTGTACATGGACATGCATGTACCTGATTTCAACACACTCATTGGACAATTACTTACTCAAGAGGCAAAGCTTATCAAAAATGGAGAAAGCTCTAAAGGTAATCAATCTTCAGCTTTATACACGGATAAAAGCAAGTCTAAAGATAACAAAGGAAAGGCAAAGAAAGTGGATGATGAAGCAGGTACATATCAAGCTAACTATGCAGGTAGAGGAAGACATGGCAGAGGTAGAGGAAGAGGAGGTAGACAAGGCAGGGGGAGATCCCAAGACTCCAACTCATGTTCTATTTGTGGATTAACTAATCATACAACTGAAAATTGCTTTAGGAATTCCAGGAATCAAAGAGGCAGAGGATACAATAGAGGAAGTTATGGCTACTCAAGAGGAAGGTTCAACAATTATCATGGCAACTACAACAACTACAATCATTCAAACTATCAAGGAGGCTACAAAGGAAGGAGAGACTACAATAACTACACAGAAGACTCAAACAAAGAGGATTCATTATTGATCATGAACATGGCTATGCCACAAGGTAAATCTGATGAGCATATTTTCTACATAGATTCAGGTTGTTCAAATCATGTGGCAGGAAATGTGGCACTCCTATCAGATTTAGAAGATCCAAGGAATAAGCATGAGGTACAAACAGGAGATGATACAAAACATCCAGTGGAGAAAATAGGCAATGTCAAAGCACCAGATGGAAACATCAACCTACTCAGTAAGGTACTCTATGTCCCTACCATTACAAAGAATTTGATAAGTGTTGGGCAGATAGTAGAGAAAGGGTTGCAAGTCAGGTTCACAAAAGCAGGAGCATTTGTTGAAGATCCAAGTCAAGGATTCAGAAGAATTGCAAAAGGTGAAAAGACAGGTAGATTGTTCACATTTGAATTACAGGACACTAGAAACATTGCTCTCTTTAATTATGGTAGTCAGACACTCACAGAATTGGAAGTATGGCACAAAAGGTTAGCACATATTGGTGAAAGGTCATTAAAGCAAATTTGCAGGGACCAAAGTGTACTTGGACTCCCTAACTTGTCAAAACAACATATGATTTATAAGTGTAGTGCATGTCAGTTTGGAAAGTCTCACAGGTTACCATTCATGAAGAAAGGTTATATGCATGGAGATCTCTTGGAGTTGGTTCATACAGATGTATGGGGACCAAGCAAGGAAGCTTCAATATCAGGATCAAGGTATTATGTTTCCTTTATTGATGATTGCAGCAGATGGACTATCCTATTCTTTATGAAACACAAAGATGAAGTTTTTTCATGTTTCAAAAGATATTTGGCTCTTGTGGAGAATCAAACAGGTAAATCACTAAAAAGGCTAAGGTCAGATGGAGGGGGAGAATACTTCTCCCATGAGTTTGATTCTTTTCTTCAAGAAAGAGGAATCAAAAGAGAGGTAACTACAAGGTACACTCCTGAGCAAAATGGAGTGGCAGAAAGGAGGAATAGGACAATTGTTGAAGCTGCAAGGTCTATGTTAAATGAAAAGCATTTACCTAATTACTTATGGGCTGAGGCTGTATCTACAGCCACTTACTTGATTAACAGGTTGCCTTCAAAATCCCTTGATGGGATGACTCCATATGAGGCTTGGAATGGAAGAAGACCAAGTTTAGATCATTGTAAAATTTTTGGATGTATTGCTTTTGCTCATTGTTGGCAGTAGCCTCGGTACACCAGGACGTACAAGACATGAAAGTCAAAGAAGGGAGTCAGAGCGAAGGGACAGCACTAGCAAACAGGGCAGTCAAAGAAGATCTGGCAAGTAGGCCAATATTTTTTCAAGACATTAATGCAAATCAAAGGGACGGACATGCAGAGAGGAAGAGCAAGTAGGGAGCTCGAAGATATGTATGGCAGATCACTAGAAGAAATCCCTACAACAACAGTGATTTTTATCACTAACAATCATTGTAAATATCATTTCACCTTTTTGTAGCTCCATTTTGTGCAAGCCAAGGAGTCCTTGAGCTTGAGGAGCCTTAGAAGTAGTTGCGTACCAATTTTCGTATTTTTTAGATCTCGTTTGAGCCCCCAAATAAGCCCTGGAACCTAATTTTAACTAGGCCGGACACTAGGTCTGGACAGGGCCAAAAGCTAGTCAAAAACTATAAAAAGAGCTAGAGAGCTCATTTTTGGGTTTAGATTGTAATTGAAACGAACTTGTAAGAGCATTTTGAAAGTAATCTAAAAAGCTCCATTGATTCTCACTCTTTGTCTTGCCTTGTGTGCGCGTGTGTGTGTATGTGTGTGCATGCTTGTGTGCTTCTCACTCACACACTTGTGCCGCCACTTGCTCGAGGTCTTCATACCATCCTCACGTCTTCCCGGATTGACATTAAAGGAGGTGCTACTCATCATTGAGCTACATCAAATTTTGGCGCCGTTGCCGGGGATCGAGCTTTGAGGACGAGCGTGTGATGGTAAGACGTAGAGTTGACGCGTTGGAGTTGTAGGTATTTTCTTCACTCTCATCGATTTTCTTTTACTTTCTTCACCATCTTCATCATCATCATCATCACCATCTCCCACGTCCATCACCATCATCGCGAAAATTTCAGTTTTTTGACTATATTCCCATCTCCACCTCATTCTCTCATTTCACTTGTGAGAGAGAGCGAGAGAGCGAATTTGCATGTGCTGTTTTTTGCATGTTTTGTGAGTATTCTGCAGGTACAGGCCGCATCATCATCCCCAGCACCCTGCGCAGGTACGGAAGTCTGAGTAACTGTCTGTGTGTCGCCGAGCTCTGTCAATCGCGACCGACTGAAAAATTGCTCTAATTGCTAAACAAAGTGCATATCCATGACCTACAGGCCTAGAGCTTCCCAAAAATGTGTTTAGTTTTTTGAAATTCCACAGATTTCTGTCAATCGCGATCGCTCTGTCAATCGCGATCGACAAACCACGACGGACAGATCTGTCAATCGCGATCGACACGTCAATCGCGACCAACAGCCCACGACGGCTCTGTCAATCACGACCGACAGAGTCAACGACCGATTGACCACGACCGACTGACCACACGCGTGACACGTGTCAATCGCGATCGAGCCATCAATCGCGATCGACTCATCAATCGCGACCGACACAGTCAACGACTGTTTGACCACGACGGACAGACCACGACGGCTCTGTCAATCGCGACCGACACGGTCAACAACTGTTTGACCACGATCGACAGACCCTCGCGACCGACCTGTCAATCGCGATCGACTCATCAATCGCGACCGACAGAGTCAACGACGCTTTGACCACGATTGATTGACTTTTCGGCCACGTGTCAATCGCGACTGACCAGTCAATCGCGACTGACAGCCACGACGGACCTGTCAATCGCGATCGACACGTCGATCGCGACTGACCTGTCAATCGCGACCGACAGACTTTGCGAACGCGTTAGAGGGGCAAATTAGGTCAAATTTTCAAGAAAAAATTATTGGTCTAAATTGTGATTAAGTGTGGGACAAACACTAGGGTGTGGTATTGCATCGCGAGGCCGTGCCACAAGTTACTTGAGTAATCCTGTTTGACTGTTAGCTCGTTTTGAATCCTGATTTAACCCCCTAAACCCTGAACAGTCATAACTTTTTCATATGAAATCCAATTTTTGAGCTCTTGCGCTTGTTGGAAAGCTCGTGGCATATACTACAGAGAGGGTATTTTCAGAGATAATGCGTTGATTTTCAGAGAGGGTATTTTGAAGATTGACCATACCCAGGGGGCTCAAAGTCAGGGGTCTTTAGAATTATTTTCCTAAAAGTCACAATGCAAATATGTGTTTATGTTACATGAATGAAAGTGGTTGGTTGTGTCCTTTGAATCTAAGCATTGAGCTAACTGTGGGACTTTTATAGGTCCATTGAGAGCAACAGAGAGCATACAAAGCAAGGTTTCTTTGCAAACTTGAGAACCGGGTTCTTGAGCACCATAAAGCAAGGGATCAACAAGTAAGGTTGGAATATTCTCAACTCCCTCTGTCATTTCCTAGCTCAAGCTAAGAACGAGTAGAGGTAGGAGTAAGTCAGGTTGACGATAGGCAGTTATCAAGTTGAAGACTACCTAAAAACTCAAGTTCAAGTTAAAAACATAATCTCTGTACTGTCGATAACCTAAAGGAAAAGAATCTAACGTGGAACGATCAACCTAAAGTACGAAGAACATTCAAGTGTTCCTGACGACGTGATATCAGACAAGACCATAAACACAATAATTAACTAAAAAGAATCAAGTGACTGGTACCAATTGATCGGCAACGAGGTTGTACTCTGGAAAAAAATTGGGCTAATCAGTTAGGCATATGAACCTTAGATCAGGACGACACCTAGCAAGAGAGAGACAAAGCCTTAGGTCTTCAGAGGCTAGTGTCAATCACACTGCAAGGTCTTGGGCCCAGTAGTTGAGCCACCACTCATACTACCCTAGCTCTGAGACCAGTGAGTCAGAAATGTCTCAAGGCATGGACAGACCCACGGGAAGTTCAGGAGTGCCTTATTTGTACAGGGTAGAAGGCCCTTACAAAACACAGCTGGAATATCTTACGACCAACCGACTAGGTGCTAGCATCTATGAGGACGGCTTAGGAAGATCTGTGGTCCAGATTAAAAACCCTGATCAATCCATTGGACTAGAACACCCAGCTGTCAAGTTTGAAAATGGTGCATACTTGGACAAAGAAGGAACTATATATGTAGTCACTAGTCACCCTGATAGGACAGATGACTTTGGGAATGTAATCTCAGAAGCGGACTTAGGTGACCTGGAACAAGGGAACATGGGTGCGGAACCTAGAACCCCTCGAGGTAAATCAGTTCTCACAAGGATTATTACGCCTGAATGGGTTCCCCAAGACAACAAGAGCATAGAGTTGCTCCTCAATCGAGAAACTGATGAAGCCTTTTGGAGGTATAAGTCTAATCAGCCAACAGATATAGGAAATATCATGATCTATGAGTTTAAGGATCCGGATAGCCCAGGTAGAGTGACCTACTTAGATCACACTTCGGAACGGATCTTTGTGGTGACAGGAAATGATAGGCATGCTTACACTTGGAAGGGTGAATTTATTTTCCCCCAACCAAGATCAAATGTATCCTATGGTCACCCTGGGGCTGGAACTTCCCAAGCTCATGGTACGCAAAGAGACAGAAGCAGAGATAGACCAGAAGTAAGTTTTGCCAACCCAGTAGGCAGAGAAAGAACGAGGACGGAGACGAACAGGGTAGAACCTGAGGTGCTGAGAGCTCACAGGAACCAAAGAAACGTGGATGGATTCCCTCTGCCGAGGCCTAGAGAGCACACAAGAACTTTGAGACCCACCCAGCTAGTTAAGTCCATGAAGAATTACTTTGACGGCACAGGAGATCCCTATGATCATGTGGCAGAGTTCAAGCAAGTCTTGAGAGCTGAACAGGTTGAGGATCTGTTCACGCAGTACAATGCCTTCGGTTTAACCCTTAGGAACACAGCACTTACATGGTTTCAACCATTGGATGAGCGTCAGTTCAGGAGCATAGACCAACTCCTAGAGGCTTTCATTGTAGAGTTCTCTAAGAGTGGCATAAGACACAATACCTCATCATTGATTCATAGCTTCAAGCAAACCCCTCAAGAGACCGTGAGACTTGCAGGAAGAAGATTCAGACAATATCTGGAAAGGTGCCCTATTTCGGAGTTACCCACATCTGCTAAACAAGTAGCCTTATTCCTTGATGGATTGCTGAGTACGAAATTGAGATCCTATGTGTATCTGAAGGACCCTAGGACTATAGAAGAGTGTGTACGCATGTGCATTGACATTGAAGATAACCTAGGGGAAGAACTAGAGCTTTCCAAAATCTACAAAGATTCAGATAGTGCATCTAGTCACTCTTCCACGCAGTCCACATCAATTGAGGAACTTGCCGAAAAGGTAGCTCAGAAATTAGGTGTAACTAGCAAACAGATCCCAAGGTTTGCCCCTGTGAAAGGTGCTATACATGCGGTGGTGACCATATGGCGAATGTCTGCCCCATTATGGCTCAACCCCAAGTAAACCCTAGTAGCCAGTACTGCACCATAGAACGAAGATACACCAATCACACCGCACAAGATTGCCCATACAACAAGCAGGCAGTTAGGCAACCCTACCCGCAGCCCTACCAACAAGGCAGATACCAAAACCAAAATCCACCACCACAATATGCTAGACCCCAACAAACCTACCAACCACAATATCAGGCCCAACAGAGACCCCAACGGGTACTAGCTCAATAGCCCCCAAACCCCGCTAACGTGATTCCAGTAAAGTATGCTGTTGCAGAAGAAAACCTGAATAGGGCCATAGTACCAATAACCCCATTGATCTCGGAAAGTGACCCAAGTGACCATAGCTTTGATTCTACACATGTCGATAGTCCCCAGGCTTACTACATGCAGTCTCCAGAACATGGTGAGTCTTACTATAGTGAAGAACCAAGTGAACCTAGTTGGGAGTCAGATTACACGAACGTCATGTATGCAAACCCCAACCCCACGCCTCAACCTAGGCAAGTAAGACCTCCATTCCCAAGAGGACCGTGCTACAGATGCCAAGGAGATCATCTCATTCGTGATTGTCCCTTGCCTCCACCTACACAACCCCAGTCAGTGACTATCCAAGGTTTCTGCCAAGATTGTGGAAAAGAACATCTCTTACGAGATTGCCCTAAGAACCCCAATAATATGCCAAAAATCACTCCTATCAATGTGATTGGTTTGGTTGTAGATCCCTCAGGAAGCGTCACTTCCACTGCACCAGTGCAGGTAGTCACTAGAGCTCAGGCATTGCAGCAAAACCAAGAGACAAACCAGGATAAGAACTCAGTGGCTAGTGAAACCGAGAGCATAACAAAGAAAAGGACTAGAGCATGGAAAGATAGTCGGGAAAGAATGAAAAGACAATGGGCTAAAAAGATGAGTGAGCTTGAGGAAAGCATAAGAGAAACCAAAGCGAGGATAACTGAACTCACAGCTCAAACTCCCTCTCACATCACCCCGCCTCCACCACTCCCATCTCCATCCGACTCACCACCTTCCCCACCGCCTCATCAAATCCCACCACCCCCTAGAGTAGGATCAGTCCTAGCAGATCCCACTCCTGAAGACCTAAACATGATGCTTAAAGCATATCAGGCCAGAATCCAAGAAGGGCCAAACGTCACGGATCATGACAAGTGCTATCCTAGAGCTGACCTAGAGATAGAAAGAACCAAACTGTGCGCGAAAATGGTCGCATTGGCTCAGACTATGTTTGAAGCCAGTCGCCTTTTCAATTACTCGGGCTCAGCCAAGACGCAATTACACTTGGATGGATTCCTAGAAAAGTTAGAGAGGATAATTGCAAGATCTGACAAGGAAGAAAAAAATCAGGAGAAAGAAAAAGCAAGCAAAAACCTGAGCCATTCCCCATCGGAAGTTTATGCAGCCAATTCCACTAAACCAGACAACTTCCCCTCCTTAGAAAGAATAGAAAGGCTAATTGCACAATCAGAAAAGGAACCTGTCCCTCAAAGAAAGGGAAGGGCAAGAGAACGGATAAGCCAGCCTCTTCAGGAAGCCCATGTGCCTCCTCAAGGAGCCTATCTTCCTCCCCAAAGGTCACAGGAGCCTCCCTCGAAAGCTTATGTACCTCCACAGGTAACCCACATTCCTTTCCAGAGAGCGTATGAGCCTGTTCGGAAAAGTAATAGCATAAGTAATCCTCCACAAGAAGCTTGTGCTCCAGCCATCTATGAGAACGAGGAAAGAGCCAACGATAGAATAAGCCCTCCTTCCCAGGTTGCTTATGTGCCCAATTCTACGGAGCCGGACACTTCTTCTTCTATGAATCGGTTTGCACCAGACTTCCTACGAGAGATTCAAGAAGACAAATGGGAAAACGAAAGCGAGGTCGCCCCTCCTTTTGAACTTGTGGACGATGCACACGAACAATTCCCACAAGACATCCCATCTATTTACGGGGAACATGAGAGTATTCAATCTCTCGAGAGATTGGACTTTGAGTCTAATTCCATACAAGAGCTACCCCACTTCACAGGCCCATGGGAAGCAAAGTCCACATGTATGAGAGCACCCACAGTCATGGTAAGGAACGACGACTCAGTCATACCTAGGAACACAGAGGTAGTGAAGAACACTAACGTGCAGTGTAACCTCAAGTTAGAAGAGCTACTCAAGGTTAGACCTGAATTATGGAAACATGTAGCCAAACAAGTATCAGAAATAGCAAAACCTCGTTCCCGGGCAGGATCCCACAGGACAGTACCGGAAATTCCCTTGGATAAGATAGGAGATATGTGCGAAGGTGAAGAAGGGAACACCTATCTTCCCATTACCTACCAGGACTACACCACAAAGGCAATTTTGGACTCAGGTGCAGGAGTTGCAATTGCCACTACCTCCTTATGGAAGCGTTGGGGCAAGCCAACACTCAGGCCAACGAGAATGAAATTGCAAATGGCAGATGGTCACATAGAGAGACCCCTAGGATTGCTAGAAGGAATAACTCTCACCACTTGTGGTGTCGAGTTTGAACATACCTTTGCCATATGTGACTTCAGCAAAAATCATGCCTATGAGATGATTTTGGGAAGACCATTCATGCGACAGTTGCAAGTGGTACAGGATTGGGGGACCAATTCTTTGTACCTGCAGCACTTAGGTGTTACAACCAAAGTCAATCTCAAGGATTATTCTCATAGAGATGTCCCTCCTATCCAATGGAATCCCATCCATAGAGCCAAAGATGATACAGAATTGGTGCATTCCATAGGGTCTGGATCCTCATGGATGCATGAAGATACTCACTTATGGATGTGCAAGGTAGCAGTAGAAGAAGAGAAGAGAGAAAAGGCCAGAGAAATAGGTGCAAACGAAACCCATAGACCCATTCAAGACCCAGCCTATGCACCTGTAGTTTTTCCAGACGAGGAATTTGAACCCCATGGCTGGGCAGAAATTTTAGCAACAATGGACGTAGCCATCAATGAAGAACAATGGACACCTCACTGTGATGAGGATGGCTATGATATTTCAGTCTTCTCCATAGAGCCAATCATGGGAGAGGCAGTTCTAGAAGAATGCGAACCTAGCCCTGATGCATTTGAGGATGCAAGTGACTCCGATCTAGAGTCAATCATTATGGACCCACCATTTGCATCAGATGAAGAATACTTCCATGAAGTAGAATCTCAACCCCAGAGGCATGGAGAGATTACAAATGATGTAAGATTAGCAACACATATGACCTCGAAGGAAGAAGGAAAGAAACGAAGAAAGAAAGAAGTCTTACCAGAGGAGGAAGAATCTTTGTTTGAGGTCCCAGAAAATTTTAAGAAGTACGAGATAGATGACAGGAGAGTCATGATAAGAATGCCTAAACGAGAGGCACAATCAGGAGAGGCCTATGATAACAAAGAAACCACCAAGAAAATAGTAGTGGACATAGAAGAAGGAGAGGAGCGATGCACGTATATAGGCCATGACCTGACAGAAGAAGAAGAGCATGAATTGATTGCCTTGCTAAGAGAATACAGAGATGTATTCGCTTGGAGTTACAAGGATTTGAAAGGTGTTGACCCTGACATATGCTCACACACTATCCCCATGACCTCAGATGCCAAACCCTCTAAGCAAAAGCCTTATACATATAACGATAATTACGCTGCTAAGATCAAAGAAGAGATAGATAGACTGGTGGAAGCTGGATTTATCTATGAAATTGAGCACACTGAATGGGTATCCCCTATCGTAGTGGTGCCCAAGAAGAATGGCAAACTGCGTGTGTGCATTAACTTGAAAAAGGTTAATGCAGCCACAATCCGAGATAACTATCCGCTTCCCATCACAGAACATCTCTTAGAAAGAGTGGCAGGCAAGGAAGTGTACAGTTTCCTTGATGGATTCTCGGGCTACAATCAAGTAGCCATAGCTCCAGAGGATCAGCATAAGACAGCCTTTGCCACGGAATGGGGCATTTTTGCTTTTAGAGTAATGCCATTTGGGCTTACCAATGCACCAGCCACCTTCCAGAGGCTGATGTGCCATGTGTTTAAGGAGTTCCTGAGGAAGAGTTTAGAAGTCTACGTTGACGATCTCTGTGCTCATTCCAATGTTAGGCAAACCCATATTCCTGAACTCAAACAAATCTTTGACAAATGTAGAGAATATCAAGTCTGCCTGAACCCCGAAAAGTGTGTTTTTATGGTCAGGCAAGGCAAGATCCTAGGACATATAGTGTCAAAGAATGGCATATCTACTGACGAAGAAAAAGTGAGAGCCATAGCGGAGCTACCTAGGCCAAAGAATGTCAAGGAAGTACAAGCTTTCATGGGGCATTGCGGTTATTATCGACGATTTATACACATGTATGCTGTCATTGCAAAGCCCATGTACGGACTTCTGACAAACTTTGAGTGGACGGATGAATGTGAGAATTCCTTCCAGGAACTTAAACGAAGATTATGTTCAGCACCAATCTTGACCACACCAGATTGGAATAAGCCATTCCATGTTCATGTTGATGCATCCAATTATGCTATTGGATGTGTGCTTGCACAACCTACTGGTGAAGGTAATATGGATCTTCCAATTGCCTATGCCAGTAGACAATTGAATGCGGCTGAAAGGAATTACACCACTACAGAGCGAGAAGGATTAGGCATGGTATATGCAGTTAAGAAATTTAGACACTATTTGCTTGCAAATAAGTTTAAATTTTTTACTGATCATCAGGCATTGTTATATCTTGTAAACAAGCCATGCAATACAGGAAGATTAGTGAGATGGTTTCTCTTGCTAATGGAATATGACTTTGAGGTTGTGGTAAGAAAAGGTAGGACTCATTTGAGAGCTGATCATCTCTCTAGGCTCACATCGGGAGAAGCCCCACAAGGAGTGTCAGATGACCTTCCTGATGCTTACTTGTTTAATTTGGAAGTGGTGCCGCAGTGGGCCAAGCCAATAGTACCAGTATTGACCTACGGGCCTAACCATCCAGTGGTAAACACACGGAATAGAGAGGTTGTAAAAGCCCAAAAATACCACATCATGGCAGGAAGCATGTACAAGCACACAGATCAAGGGATCTTGGCTTGTTGCGTAGAAGAGGATGAGTACGCTAAATGGTTGCAATTAGCACATGTAGGTGCACTAGAGCAACACCATTCAAAACAACGAACTTTACAGACTCTAAAGAGATTCGGAGTGCACTGGCCAACCATGGAAGCGGATGTCCAAAAGTTGTGCAAGGAATGCCCAATCTGTTGCACTAAACCACCTGTGGAACATGCCACTCTCTATCAAGTATCCATTGTGCCAGATTGGAGCGAACCACTAGTATCATTCCTGAGGACAAACACATTCCCTCCAGACATGACTCTAGCTAGAAAAAGGAGTTTGGAACAAGAAGCCCAGGATTATTCACTCGTTGGTGATAATCTATACAAGCGCGGTAAAGATGGTTACCTGAGGTTATGTGTCCATGAAAGTGAATATCTCAAGATCTTGGAAACTGCTCACCAAGGGGTAGCAGGAGGACACTTTGGACCAGATCGGGTGATCAAGGCAATAATGTTTGCGGGCTTCTGGTGGCCTACCCTTCACATGGATGCACATACCTATGTGAAACGGTGTGATGTCTCTCAGAGGACTCAGTATCCTATACGCAAAGATGAGATGCCACTGAAACCTATGATGGGTGGACGTGCATTCTCTAAGTGGGGAATAGACTTCGTAGGTCCTATTAATCCCCCAGCTAAGGGTTCTCATGCAGAATACATCATTGTGGCAACATATTATCTCACCAAGTGGGTAGAGGTAAAAGCTACAACCAAGAACGATGCTCAAACAACTGCCAAATTCTTGTTTGAGAATGTATTCACGAGATATGGGCTACCTATAGAGCTTGTAAGCGATAGAAGCACTCATTTCTTGAACGAAGTGATTGAAAATCTGCTCCAAGAATTCTTGGTAATACACAAGAAGTCTGCCCCTTATCACCCTCAAGCTAATGGACAAGCTGAGAGCACTAATAAGATTTTATGCAATGTACTGACGAAACTAGTGAACACTAAACGCTCTGATTGGGACAAACAGCTACACCATGCTGTTTGGGCATACCGAGTTGCCTATAAAACGGTACTCCAAGCCACCCCCTTCGAGATGGTTTTCGGCCAAAACGCTGTGCTACCCTTGGACTTCCTGATCCCCACATTGAGAGTAGCACAAGAGCACGAATGGACAGGTCATGAGCTCTCCTCTAGGATCTTTGACCTTGAACAATTAGGAGAAACAAGACTGAGAGCCGCTGCAGGGATATATGCAGCCAAGAAGAGACAGAAGGCATACTTTGATGCCCACGTGAAGGATAAAGGCTTGAAAACGGGAGATCTAGTCTTAGTCTATACACTGAAACAACACGCAAGGAAGCTAGAAAAGAGAGGCTACGGACCTATGATCATCAATAGGATCTCCACAAGTGGAGCAGTACAATTGGCCACATTAGAGGGTGATGTTCTCCCTAACTATATTAGCGGATGCAGAGTCAAGTTGTACCAGGAACCCCTCACGGAGGAAATGCTCAGCCGACTCAACACTGCTAAGAAACGCAAAGAGGAAGAAAAGAGAATTAGAGAAGAAGCTCAAGCAGAGGCTTTAGAACGCATCAGAAGGATGAAATTACGAAGGCAAGGTAGAGATCAGCCTGGAGCGAATGACTATGCAGACCAAGGATTTCCCATAGCCATGTGTGAAGTTGCAGGAACAAGCTCGAATAGAATAATTGATAGACGTCCTTTCATAACCATAGACATAGGACAAGGAAAGAGTACAAGGACCGTAAGAGCCTTGATTGACTCGGGTGCTGCCACTAGCGCTGTTAAGTTGTCTTACTGTCAAGAGTTACACTTAACTGTCCATCCTGTGGAAGCATACCTCATAGGATTGGGAGGCGTGGAAACCCCTTGCATGGGCGAGGTGGAACTTCCCCTCTACATTCACGAGGAGGCAATGACCGTTAAAGTACTAGTGTGTCAAGATGAGGATCTCACTGAACCTCTCGTCTTGGGTCAGGATTGGATCTATGACCAAGAAGTCAATCTAAACCTAAGAAGTGGACTTCTCCAGGTTTGGGTCAATCATAGTCGAGTTACAGTAGAATTAGACAATGGAGCACTCAAGGAACTAGGAAAGGCACAGACTCCTGGTCCTTCCAGGGGTACACATGAAGATGACCATGCTGTTCTTGTCCAAAACTATGTGTTGCAGAGGAATGATATTCGCAAAAAAGAAGTCAGTAATGCAACGGAACTCCCTTCTTTTCCAAAGGCTAGAAGGAAGCAGCAACCCAAGGTGGATCAAAGGCAGAAGAAGCAGGGTACTACCTATGTCAGAGATCAAAAGTACCTGCGCAGCAGAACAGCCCAGAAAATAGACCAGGTATGGGTGCGGAAAGGCGAACGACCGGTTGCACCACCGTCAACTACAGG
This sequence comes from Ceratopteris richardii, assembly GCA_020310875.1. Taxonomy (NCBI): domain Eukaryota; kingdom Viridiplantae; phylum Streptophyta; class Polypodiopsida; order Polypodiales; family Pteridaceae; genus Ceratopteris; species Ceratopteris richardii. Next base: position 85,507,443 of record CM035427.1, on the reverse strand, counting down.
GGCAAAGCCTCTAATTAGTGACCAACAACGCAACGCTAATAAGAAGTCTTTCAGAAATTCTTCTGCTAAAGTAAAATCTATTTGGGTGCCCAAGAAGTCGATGAAGGCAAGCCCACAATCAAGACAAATTTGGGTGCCTAAGGCTTGCTTGATGGCACAAGTAGCTACGCTGAGGCCACAACTTAAACAGCATAACGCAGCGACGCATACTGCTAGATTTCACTCGTTCTCGACACTCATGTACACACCAAAACCCAAGAGCGTACATGTAATCAATTGTAAATGGGTCCCAAAAAGGCCTCATCTTCAAACCACGACACCGAGAAGGCTCTGTAGAGACTCTCCGAAACCGAAGGCAAAGCCCACTCACTGCATTTGGTAGCCTAGGGCCTGTAATAAACCCCCCGACCCCAATTTGTAAATCCATACCTACTTACTAACTGCAGTAGTCTCCTAGGACAACACAAGCACTAAATACACACACTGTCTTCATGCACTTACTAACCACTAACTCATCATCCACCTCATGTTAATGTTGTAACGGGGACAACAACGGATTTATTCTGTCCATTACGATGTTAACACTTGGTTCTATATTCTCACAGAACCAACCAGCGAACAGGGCCATGGCAGAAGCAGGTACTAGTTCTCAAGCCGGATCTGGTGCCCAGATTGTGGACATAGAAACACTTCTCCTTGAGCCACGTCTCACAGCAAGACCGCAAGAGCTTCAAGCAGTGCATGTGCTCCCCATTCAAGATCCTCCTCAAGGGCACACTTCTCAAGTAGGTAAGCATGCGCATTGGTTCGGTGATGTTGCTGGACCACTGGGCGATGGGACCTATTTCTGGGAAGCAGAATTGGAGTTCAATGGCAAATGGGGTCGATACCACTTTTTCGCACGCGAGTTTGAAAGCTACCAAAATGCCGAAGTCATGAGATCAGTTTGGGTCAAAGCAGGTGTGGAAAGTTATTTCAGGACTCACTTACCAAAGCCGGATTTTTTACGATGTTCTTATCTGATCAGTACCATCACACCAAGCAGAGCCAAGGGCGGCGACAGCACCTTTGTGCTGCCATCACTGCTGCCGGGTAATGAGCTTAAAAGATTCAAGTTGACCCTCAATCTGGTAAGAGAAGCATTGGGTATGTATGGCATGCACATCCCAACAGAAAAGGAAACCATGGTTCCAGGTCGAATGAAGCACAAAGATCTTAATAAGCTGAAGGACATGCTTGCGATGACACCTACCATTGCGCTTCACCTGCGAACCATCATGCAACATTTTGCTTTTCCCGCCCAAGAACGCTTCACAATGCCCCCGAAAAAAATATGGTTCAGTTTACATCTAGCAGAAACCGAAAGCCTGCCCATCAATGTACCACACTGGATCATAGATCAGATCCACCTAGCGCATCAAAGGTGGAACAAAAAACAGAAGAATGTGCTCCACGGGTGTTGTGCTTTGACCAGAATAATCTATAGATGCTTGGCTTATGACGTGCCTGTTCAGCGGGCACTCGTATGGTCCCGAGTCCAAGAATTCCAGAGAAGACTATCAGCAGCAGGTCCCCCATCAAAGAAGATGAGGGGGGGAGTCCAACTACCCTGTGCTCAACCAAGGGGAGCTACCGCTACACCCGAAATCACTCCTCCCCAGACACGACGAGTTAGGCCATTCACAATCCGGTTACCAAGACCAAGCACAGAGGGGCCTAATCTGGTGTTTCCACCCATTCCATCCGATTTGGAATTTCCGCAGGGATTTACTCTTGAGGACCTCACGGATGAAGAAATTGCCAGATTAATCTATGACTCTAACCTCGAAGCCGAAGCAGCGCGAGCTCAGGAACCGCGACCCCAAACAACATCGGCCCCCACCCAACCACAAACTGTAGAAGTCGATGTAGATGAACAAGAGGCAGGAGGAGATGAAGAAGAGGCCGACGAAGAACAACATCAAGAATATGACGAACTCTCCGAGTTAGCAAGTGCCCCAGCATATTCGGCACAAATCAAGAGACTATATCGAACCATGCGACTGGTTCAGGAACAGCATCAGATGTCTCTAGAACAGGGCAAAAGACTCATGAACGACTTGCTAGCTGAGGAAGGCGTGGACGAGTTGTTCATTGAGTCCATGAACCTTCATGCCGACGCTGTAGGACTGGACGAGGCCATTCATGAGGCAATGGCCTACATCCACAGGTTTGAAAAAAGAGTTCCCGTTCGTCCCAGGAGGTCCGGGAAGCAAATTCACATCAATACATCAGCACCAGGCGAGGCAGCGCAAGCAGAAGAATATCAGGAAGCACCGTTGTCACCCCCATCCCCACCTCACACTACACAATTCACTCCACCACAGGACACTAACACTACCACATCCACTACCACTACCGTTGTCATGGGCATCCCACTCTCTCCGGGAATCCAATACGGGGGAGTCACCATGCCCACCTTCACCACCCTGTTCACCGATGTCACATCCACTCCACCAACGATTCCCATCTACACCGTCACTCAAACAGTGGACACGATGGAAACATCACCTGCCACAGCACCGCTCCCTCGCCCTATGCCACCTTCATCACCCATACCCCCTCCACCCACATCTCCACGTACATCCACATCATTCACCTCTCCCATTCCCGCCCCCATTCCCCCTGCATCTTCACCCTTCCCAGCATTATTTAATGTAAATAACATATTCTTAGCATTAAACCAATGTGTATACCAGCTCCAGCATGAGTACAAAGCTCTGGACAACCGGTATCAGAATCAGGAAACGCACCATCAAAACTTACAAAGATAATTTCTCATTCTACAAACAGAAAATGCAGAACTGAATCAACGCTACACGACGCTTGAGCAGGCTCACCAAACCTTATTGGCGGCACCCCAACCATCGACAGAATCAGGTGCCAAACAACTAGAAGCTTTGCTCGAGGTATACCAAGCCGATAATCTCAAAGTCCGGCGTAACCTGGCACTTCTCAGAACACACATGGCGGCCGCCCTAGAAGAAAACAAGAGGCTGCAGCAGCAAAATGAAGCAAATCTAGAAGCAGCAATGGAAGGCTCTCCACACGAAATTGATCCAGAGCAGTTTAAAGCTGTGCCCTCAGAGACAATGAAGACCATCTTGGACAGCTATGCAGATCTATTAGAAGCTCATGATGACTTGGAAAGGGAACGCGATGCACTGCGCAATCAACTCCAAGAGCAACAGACAGCACCCAAAGTCACAGAAACGACCACGACTTCAGAGGAAGTCAAGGCATTGAAAGAGCAGGTGGCCGAATTACAGGCAAGATTACTCACACATGAAAGGCAACCATCTCCAGTTGTCGAACCAGAACCCGAGGATTTGGTACCCATCGAGGTAGATGAGACGTATGAGGAACCTTACGTTCCTATGCCAATGCCAGGTGGTGAGCAAACCGCAGAAGGAATGGATACGTTAGAAATCGAAGTACCTGAGTGGCTCCAAACACTAGAGAAAACGGCCTCAACTCATGAAGATCGAGTGGCAGTTCAGATCCACTCTATGGCAAAGATAGAGGACACTATTATTAAATCAGAATACTTCCGCAGCATGTCCCACCATAGATGGATCGGAACCAATGATGATCAATACGTGCCATATTGTATACTTCTGGCGGACTACAATGCAGAAATCCAACACAGATGCGGCAAACCTCCAACGTTTGCTACACAATTTGGGCCAGATGACATCCCAGAGAGCGCTAAAAAAGGATCCATTCATCAACCCACTTGGAGGATCCGACTCCTCGAAACCTATCCGGAGATGGTTCGCACCTGGACGAATATGCCTCTTTTTATTAAATATAACCCTTGTTATGTTCCTGTACTCCGCAGACGCACATGGCCAGAGTTTACCATTGCAGTCAAGAATATCAAGGGATGCGCCAAATGGTTAAACTACGTCTATCTAGCACCCCCTCAAGGGCCTCCCACCGTCAATTACATGATTTCCACTATACGGCACTGGAGCATCCGATTAAAGAATACCCCTGATGTAATGGCCCAGATGTGCATGAAAATTTTTGAGTTAATGCTTATTACATTCAGGACATTCAAGAATATCAAGGACCCACACTTCTCAGGCGTCGGATTCCTTACAGGAAACCAAGATTTAGTTTATGACATGAGCACCACTCCTTCCATAGAGGTGATATACGCTTGGCACGCCAGAATAAAATACCTCCCGGCCTGCTTCAAACAAACATTCGAAGAGATGTTCATAACAGGGTTCTGGGAATACCACTCAGAAATATTTGTACCCAGACCCTCACATCTCCTCCATTTATTTGCTGTGGAGCGAACCATTCACTCAGAGCAGTTACGGGTGCCACATCCAGATGTCCCAGGGCCAGTCAATTGGGATGCATTGCTGACAGATCTAGCAAGGGGACTCAGGTTAGAAGAACACCACCTCGCAGCCGATGTTGTACAATACTACGTCCAAAAAGCAGCTAGACAAGGGTCTGTCAGGGGCGACAGACGCGAGAGTGGGGGGGGTGTTGGCAGTAGCCTCGGTACACCAGGACGTACAAGACATGAAAGTCAAAGAAGGGAGTGAGAGCGAAGGGACAGCACTAGCAAACAGGGCAGTCAAAGAAGATCTGGCAAGTAGGCCAATATTTTTTCAAGACATTAATGCAAATCAAAGGGACGGACATGCAGAGAGGAAGAGCAAGTAGGGAGCTCGAAGATATGTATGGCAGATCACTAGAAGAAATCCCTACAACAACAGTGATTTTTATCACTAACAATCATTGTAAATATCATTTCACCTTTTTGTAGCTCCATTTTGTGCAAGCCAAGGAGTCCTTGAGCTTGAGGAGCCTTAGAAGTAGTTGCGTACCAATTTTCGTATTTTTTAGATCTCGTTTGAGCCCCCAAATAAGCCCTGGAACCTAATTTTAACTAGGCCGGACACTAGGTCTGGACAGGGCCAAAAGCTAGTCAAAAACTATAAAAAGAGCTAGAGAGCTCATTTTTGGGTTTAGATTGTAATTGAAACGAACTTGTAAGAGCATTTTGAAAGTAATCTAAAAAGCTCCATTGATTCTCACTCTTTGTCTTGCCTTGTGTGCGCGTGTGTGTGTATGTGTGTGCATGCTTGTGTGCTTCTCACTCACACACTTGTGCCGCCACTTGCTCGAGGTCTTCATACCATCCTCACGTCTTCCCGGATTGACATTAAAGGAGGTGCTACTCATCATTGAGCTACACTCATGTTCCTTCACAGGTTAGAGGCAAGATGGATCCAAAAGCAGAAAGGTGTGTATTTATTGGATATGACAACAATCAAAAGGGCTACAGGTTATACAACCCTACCAACAAAGGATTCTTGGTAAGCAGAGATGTAGTTTTTGATGAGAACAATTCATGGTATGAAGATTCATGCAGGAAGATCAATTTACCATATGATCTTGAAGAAGATTTTCCAAAGCTTGGTAGAGAACAATCAAAGATTGAAGAACAAGACACCTCAGAGGATGATGAAGAATGTCAGATGGAAAAGATCAAAGCATGGAAGTCTAAAGGTAAAGCAAAATTGCAGGAACTTGGACATGAGGCAGAATCATCACATCATGGCCTAAGAAGATCCATGAGGGAAAAGAAAAAACCAGAAAGGTATGGGTTTGACACCTCATTAGTAACTAAACATTCTATCTACATAGCACAGGACATAAACCAAGAGGAGCCATCATCATTTGAAGAGGCCAAAGCAAAAACAGAATGGAAGCATGCAATGAAGGAAGAGATTGAAGCACTCGAGGAAAACAACACTTGGGATTTGGTGCCCAAGACTTCATCCATGAAGGTAATAGGCTCAAGATGGGTCTATAAACTCAAGAAGAATTCTGATGGTTCAATTAACAGGTATAAGGCAAGGCTTGTGGCAAAAGGCTTTGCACAAACTTAGGGAATTGATTATGAGGAGACCTTCTCTCTTGTGGCAAAGATGCCTACTATTAGGGTTTTGCTTAGTATTGCCTCTTCCAAGAATCGGAAGATACTTCAACTAGATGTGAAGAATGCATTCTTGAATGGTTGGATAACAGAAGAGGTATATATGGCACAACCACCTGGTTTTGAGAGTCAAGTTTATCCTGATTATGTGTGTAAACTTAACAAAGCATTGTATGGTCTCAAGCAAGCTCCAAGAGCTTGGAATTTCAGGCTTGTTTCATTCTTGCAGGACAAAGGCTTTCAACCAAGCAAAGCAGATCCTTCACTCTTTATTAAAAAGAGTAATTCCGAGGTCATCTACCTATGTGTATATGTAGATGATATTATATTGACAGGAAATGATGCAGATGGTATGAAGAAGATCAAAGATCAGATGAGAGAAGAGTTCAAGATAAGTGATTTGGGTTCACTTACCTACTTCCTAGGTTTGGAAGTTGTCTACAAAGATCATGGTTTGTTTCTCACTCAAAGAAAGTACATTAAGGACATGTTGGCAAAATTCAAGATGCAAGATTGTAAGATTGCAGGTACTCCAATGGAGGTTAATCACAAATTGAGCTCACATGAAGGTGAACTCATAGAGGACATCACATCATATCAAAGAATAGTGGGTAGTCTCAACTATGCCACATTGACAAGAGTAGATATATGTTACAGTGTGAGTGTGCTAAGCCAATTTATGCACACACCAAGGAAACCACATATGGATGCTGCCAAAAGGATACTCAAATATCTCAAAGGAACCATAAATGAAGGACTTTACTATCCTTATGTATCTGATTTAGGTTTGAAGCTATTTTTTGATGCAGATTGGGCTGGCTCCAAGGAAGATAGAAGGAGAACTTCAGGTTATCTTACCTTTGCAGGTTCAAAGCTTATTTCATGGTCATCCAAGAAGCAACCCACAGTTGCTCTCTCTTCTACTGAAGCTGAATATAGAGGTCTTGCCATAGCTACACAGGAAGCTATGTGGATGAAGACATTGTTCAAAGATCTTGGATTGGAGTTTGGAACTCCAACTATTTTTGGTGACAATATGAGTTCTATTCACTTGGCTGCTAATCCTATTTTTCATGCAAGGACTAAACATATTGAAGTTCATTATCATTATGTACGAGAGAAGATCCTAAGCAAGGAGATTCAAATATCATATGTGTCCACTCATCAACAATGTGCAGATATTCTAACTAAAGCATTGGATGGTACAAAGCTTTGCAAATTCAAGGCTATGATTGGTTTGCAGGTAATCTTGGAAGATTGAAGACCTCAAGCATACTTGGCTTGAGGGGGAGCTGTTGGAGCAAGTCTATGACAAGCCTAAGTATTGGCTTGAGTCTCACAAAGTCATTAAAGAAGCTTCAAAATGAAGACTATGTAAAGTTCACTTGTGAACTACCTCTTGTAACTTTTGAAGAGTTTACTTAATGTAAAAGTAAGAGAATCTTAAGTGGTTGAGCCCACATGATCAAGAATGGAAAGAGCAGCCACAAATTCGTGATTTGTGGTAGGTAGATAATCAAATCAATCATTGATTGATTGGAGAGTGATTGAGGGAAGTTAGCCTCCCAAACTCAACTATAAATAGATGGCAGTTTTAGTCGTGGTTAGAGAGACCTATGTGAAGACCTCCAAGAGTTGAGCTTTATGCCATATCAAGGTGTGATTACAAGGCACAAATATGTATCAGTAAGTCATTGTATTGTACAAGCAATATACTTTCATTTTCATGATTATTTGAGTTCATCTTTCCATGTTCTTGTGATGTGTACTACTCACTGCCATTACTTCAGTTTTTCTCAGTCAGCTTGCAGAGATTGTTTCTCTGCACTTGGTTCATCATTTTCAGTGATTTAACTTGGTAAAGTTAGCTGTATGAGTCTACCATATGCTCACAAAGTTTCATGTCATTTGGATGTTTGAATCTTCAGTTATGTTCATTTGAAGTCAACAGGGTATGTTCATCTTCACTTCTCTGTCAGGTACCCGACTTTTTCAGTCATCTTGTGAGAGTCATTTCTCAGTGGTTACTCATCCAAATTCAGTGATTTAAAGCTTGTTGGATTCAGCTTACTGTATAATATAAGCATACAAATTTTCATGATCATTGGATTCTTACATCTTGCGTTATGTTAATTTTTCTACTCACTAGTCTATTTCTGTAGCAGCCCGTGAAAATCGGGATGATGTCATCACTTGTTAAAAGTCATTCTCAGTGTGTGGTTTCTTATTTTTGATGAGATTACTCTCTAAAGTTAGCTCTTTAAGCTACCTAGCCTTCCCCAAGAGGAATTAATCTAATTGCTGCTGTGCTTAGAGAATTATGTAAAACACTAGACAGGTGTATCAACCAAGAATAGCAAGTTTTCACCTCTGAGCTAACTCCAACTTATCTGTTTTGATCTATCTTTTTGAGAGTGATCTTCCAAGGTACATAGGGTGTCTAATACATCCATTGGCAAGCTAAAAGGGCCCACCATCTACTCCTGGAGTTCATTTGGCTGGTGTAGAGCAAAGATTTTGCAACACCTCTTCATCTTCAACACATACCTATCCATCTCTTCACAATGAAGACTAGCATATGTATGCACATGAAACTCCAATGGACAATTAGGAACACTTAAAAGTGGAGCAGTACATAGCCTTAATTTTGGTTCACAAAATGCTTTGTTAGCTTCAGCACTCCATGAGAAAGGGACCTTGGTAAGCCTTGACAAGGGCTTAGCAATTTTTGAATACATCCGAATGAATCTTCTGTGATATCCTGCATGACCCAAGAAAATTTGCACTTCCTTTGGGCTTTGTGGAATTGGCATGGAAAGAATAGTTGTAACCTTTGCAAGGTCAACGGTTATACCTTCAGCAGATACTATGTGACCAAGAAGAGTACCCTTGGTGAACAAAAAATGACATTTATCAGGATTGAATTTCAAACCTGTTTTGAGACATTGCTCAAAAATTTCTTTTAGATTTTCCAAATGGTCATGGAAATCTTGAACTGCTGCTCTTTTATCTGTACCTGAAAATAATGAAAAGTCATCCATGAAAATGCGTAGAAAGGTTGTTAACCATTTTCCCAATATCATATACATCGTTCTATTAAATGAAGCTGGTGCATTCTTCAAACCAAAAGCCATGCGAGTATAGACATAAGTGCTCTAGGGAGTGACAAAGGCTGTTTTGTCCCTATCATCAGGATGGATCACTATCTGATTGTAGCCACTAAAACCATCCAAGAAACTATACAAAGTGTGACCAGTTACTTCCTCAAGTACTTGCTCTGTGAAGGGGTGAGGAAATCCATCTTGAACGGTCACTTTATTCAAAGCACGGAAATCAACACATACTCTTATTTTTCCACTATTTTTCTTGGGTACAATAACCATAGAAGAAAGCCACCTGGAATGTTCTACTGGAACAATTATACGTGCTTCTTCTAGTTTTGTAATCTCTACTTTTACCGCCTCTGCATACTTCGGATTGAGTTGATATGGCCTACTTTTTGCAGGCGCGGCTCCCTCAATTAAGGGTATCCGATGTAACCCAAGCTCTTCTGGTATCCCTGTTAGATCTTTGTAGGACCATGCAAAGACACTTTTGTAAGCAAAAAGCAAAGAAGTTACCTTCTGTAGTAAGGGAGGATAACGCCACAACCAGGATGCCAAGTGAATTACTTGGGGGTTCTCTTCATCCCCTAAATTTACTTCTTGAACCAATGTTTTAGGACTAGTCTTGCTTGAGAAATCATCTCCACTATATGCAGGAGTGGACTTTAGTTTATAGTCTGCAACATGTTCTTCTATCCATCCTTGAGGTATATCTGCAAAAGGAAGATTTTCTCTGCTCTTAGGTTCATAACCTTCTACCTCCGATACTTTTATATTGGTTGCTTCTTCAAAGATTGTATTTTCCTGCAATTGCTCATTCTCCAACACCTTGTGATCTGCATTGCCCTTTCCTGTAATTACCTTATCTGCAACTTCTTCCTCAATTTCATTGATCTCCACTGCGCAACACTCTGCACTTCCCATCATCCAATTTAACAATGTATCATCTTCTTGGGGTAGAGAGGGCATTACCTGACTGTCCATAGTATATCCAGTAGTTTTTCCTGAGTCGAATCCTTCTTCCAAATGTAGTTGCAGTTGGTTATTGGTGTTTTTTGAAATCCATAGTTTGTTTTTTCCCCAATCTTGCAAAGCTTTTGCTTGTCTTAGCCAAGGTCTCCCCAGGAGTAAAGGGTAAGAAGTCTCCTGTGGAAGTGCAATAACAATAAAATCTAGAACAAAGTGGCAGCCCTGTACTACCATCAGTACCTTTTCAATAATGCCAAGTGGCACAACCTGATGTTAGTCTGCTAATGTAACCATGAATGGTGCCAACTTGGTGGGGTTCAATTTCAGTTTTTCATTGTAAAATCTGGCATTAAATTGATACCAGAGCCTCCATCTATGATCACACCCGTGAGAGCCTCATCCTTTATACAAACATATAATCTTGAGCTTTGGTAGTCCGCTAAGGGTAAAGGGGGAAAATCAACCATGAAACCATCTATAATAGGTGATTGGACCAAGTGAGCAGAGTGTATAATCTTCAGTAAGTCACTTCTTATTTTTGAATCCATCCTTATAAGTTCATATAGACTAACCTTGTGATGAATACCTTTCAAGATCCGTTCAATGTTTACCTCCTGAGTGTCTTCTTACAGACTTGTTGGTTGGCCCTTTAGAGAAGTAGCCATCTTTTCATAAGCTCCTTCAATTCCTGCTTGGTCCTTCCATCCAGACTTCTTTTCCTCCTCTTTATCCTGAAATCCTTGTTGTTCCTCTCTATGGGTTGCAGCTGCTTGCCTAGCTCTAGTCATCATGGGCATTGCAGAGGATGAAACTGCATAAGACTGAGTGGTTTTCCCTTCTTCATGTGGAGAGACTCCAATCATGTGTATTGGAGCAGGACGGCTTCTTGGGTAGTCTTTGGTATAATGATCCTTGGCCTCTGGACAATGTTGACAAGGAGGTGCATCTTCTAGGAGGGAACACCTATTTTGCATGTGACCATACTCACCACAATTTTAGCACATCAAAGGTCTATTATATCTAGGCTTTGCAAGCCGATTCTCCTCTCTATTAGATGTATTTGAAGTACTAGCATAGTATGAATCCAAAGTTTGAGGGTTACCTCTTTGCTGTATACCCTTGAGGTAGTAGCAATCTGTAGCTTCATGACAATCTTTCCACAAAATTGACAGCTTACCTTGTCAGGGCAATTAGCATTGGAATGTCCATTATTGTTACATATTGTACACCAAATTTGTTTCCTTATATCCTGAGTGGTCCTCAAATCTTCTAACTCTCGGCGAAGTTGGGCTACTTCATTATGAGTGCGTCGCAGTGGTAGCAAGACCTTCTCTTCTTGTTGATTTTGTTGCATTTTCAATGCTTCCAGTTCCCTCCTTAGTTGCCCAATAGGATCAAGGTCTGCAACATAATTTCTTTGTGTATCCTCTTCAAAATGTTGCCTTGCTTCTTCTATGCGTGATGCCGCTGCAACAAAATCATTGAGGGTTGCATCCAATCTAAGGGACTCACGAAGCTTCTGCTGAGATGACCTAGGCAGAGCCTTCTCTATCCACGTTTTAACCAAGAAGTCTTTTTAACCAATGCTGGACTTAGTAAGTCTTTTACATGTGCAAAAAAGTATCATGAAACAAAACTCATCATTACATTGCGGAATCACATGATCGAATTTTACGGTTCTTTGATGATTCCATCTAGATACATATTTTGGGCTAGTCTAAAGGTACGAGTGATCTTTTTCTTTATTGTTTCTATCAGCTGCTTCAGTATTTCGGGTTCTATCAATTGAGCATCTGTTCTGACAGAGCTGAGAGCAATGGCTTTGGTGAGCAAAATTTCGGCCTGTGTTTGCAAAAATGTTTCCTGCAAATAAAAAACATTGGCCAACGCAGCGTCTCTGGCTGATTTCATATCGGTGAGTTGTGTCTGTAGCTCAATGATTCTGTCCTTCAGGTTTCTTAGTTGATTATCCATCCTTTCAAATTGCTGGTTCTGGAATTCTGTCATTTTGAAGTAAGCATCCCTTTCTCTTCGAATATTGTCTATGTCCTTATGATACTTAGCTTCCATGTTTAATTGATGTTTAAGTATCACATTGACTTCGGCGCAAGCTTCGTTTGCTCTTCGGAGCTGGTCTTCTGTTTGCTTAGCTTCCCTTTGTTGTTCCTGGCTTTTCTGTATCATTTCTTGCAGTTGAGACTTCGTTTCTTCCATCAAGTTGCCTAAGTCCATTCTTGCATCTTCGGCTTCCGCGAGTGTTTGCTTAAGCTTATTGATCTCTGCATCTGCTGTCATCAGGAATTCTTCTTTTTCTTGTAATGCAGTTAAGGCTTCATCCCGTTCGGTGGTGATTTCTTCCTGTTCTATGATTTGTGCCTGTAACCGCTTAACCTGTTCTTGAAGTGCATAATTTTCTGCCTTCACTGCGTATAGTTCCTCTTGTAGAGGACTAATATCTGCTTCTACTAATTCGATTTTGTGCTGCAAATCAGTTTTGATGTTGTCTGTGGCTTCTCTGAACTGGGTTCGCAATTGGTGAGATAGATTAATAAGGAACTGTCCCATAGATGCAAGTTCAGAGAATACCTGAGTGGACCGTGTTTGCAGAAGTTGTCGCGGTTGGGATGACGTATCGGTGAGTAATTGCTGAGAATTTGGTGGCGAATAGTTAGGAGAGGATGATGATGAATCTTTTGGCTGATCTCGGATGGGGTGAACTTCATTCTCCGGTGGTGAGTTGGGGCGAGCAGCGTCAGAACCCTTTACCGTATGCGCTGCTTGCTGTTCAGCTTCTGCGGTGTTCGCATCTCTTGCTTCTACTGCCTTAAGCAATCTGTCCAATGCTTCCTTATTAGCTTTTTGGTCGTCTACCTGCTGTTCTTCTTGATGCTGTTGCTGTGATACTTGTTCGGTCGAGATCGTTTCTGTTTCAGTTTGCTCGTGTGTTTCTTGCTGCTCCGATGCTGATGATTGTGCAGATGACTCATGTTGTATTGATGTGTTTGTGTCATGAAAGGTATCTTCTTCTTGTTGGTCTGCTTCCTTATCTACTTCTTCATCTTTTTTGGCCGAGCCTTGGGCTTCGCTTTTGGGGCAACTGATTCTGATTCGTTTTTTGCGGAATAGCTGGTCAATTTCTTCTACGTCTCCTTCTTCTTCATCTTCAAGTGGTTGTACTGATTCCTCATGTCTCAGGACAGGTCCTCGAGGTGGTGGTTGTTCTGCCAGAATTGCCGGAAAGAGGAAAGAGATGATATGTGGCAATCTGGACCTCGGAGTAGCTCTCTTCTTTACCTGTTTCATTATGGCGACACACTCCTTGTGGATTCTGTTGAAGAAATAAGCGGCAAAATTTACGGGTTCAGGAGCGGCTTGATCTATGGCTGAATAAAAGGGACGGGAAATGCCATAAACGTGTTTTTGTAGGTTCAGGATGGCGACTAAGAATTGTAGCGCTGATCTTTCGGGTTCAGGGCGGCAGCGAATGGCATACTCGTTGGATGAATATCGGGGAAAAAGTTGTACCATCCGTTCTACTGTTATGATTGGACCATTTTCGCAACCTTGCGGTGCGAGTCGCAAAGCTTCAACGAAAGATTGAAATGTAATTACGGTGCGCGAGGGTAACGAAAGGAAGACCTATCTTCGCTTGGTGGTGGGTGATTGGGCAATGGCAGATATGATCTGTGCGAAGAAGGGGTGGGCTTCCATTGAATGCCAAGGTAGTTCAGTGAAACTGGCAAGCCCTCAAACACGCAAGAACTCTGCTACCTCAGTAGTGAGTCCGTCACGGAAAGTAGTGTAATTGGATATTACTTCCATGGCACACGTGAATACAGAGTACAAAACACGGATACAGAACACAGCAAAACCAAAAAGCACACTCACAAGAGCACAATAACGTTTGTTCAGGATGCTGGAGAAGAAGATGTAAAGGTGTTGTAGCAAGAATATGCAATCAAGGTTGATAATGGCTATCTTTAGCATGCATGCAAGGATAAAAGAGAGGGCGGCTTGACATAAATAGGTATCGAAATACGGTTACTTACACTTAATTTATTGATTATGCTAAATTTAAAAGAAAGGAAAGGACTGAAAAGAGAAAAATAAAAAATTCGCGGTACTCCGCGTATCGTTTTATCTCAGATGTGACGTTTGTTGATATGGCCGCAGCTTCGATCCGTTGATTGCTTTTGGAAGTGGATTTCCGATCAACGTAGTCAACCGGAAAGTTGCTAGATCAGCTTGCTCTGATATCCTGTATGGGCCGAACCACCGTAATTTGAATTTGCCCGCTGATCTATTTGACTTTGCATTATAGAAAAGTACAAGCTGGCCTATCGAAAATACTAGAGTCTTTAGGTTGCGATCATGTGTCTTTGCCTGTCTTAGTTGGACTTCGTGCATGGTTAGAAAACTGAGCCAGCGGTGCTCATCTAACTCTCTGAGTGCGTCTAATCGAAATGACAATGAGTCTTCAGGTCGAAGTTTCTGAGCGATTGCTACTCGTAAACTTGGTATAACCATCTCCATAGGTGCTATTGCTTCTAGGCCGTAAGCTAATTTAAAAGGCGTCAAACCTGTTGTTACCTTATATGTAGTCCGATAGGCCCATAAGACTACAGGTAGTAACTGATCCCATCTTTTCGGTGTTTCTCTGGTCAATTTCTGAAGCATATTTAGCAGAGATTTATTGGTACTTTCTGCTAAACCGTTTGCACGAGGGTAATATGGTGAACTGAATTTATGGATGATTTGAAACGACTGTGACAGTGCTTTAATCAAATTGTTCATAAAATGGGTGCCTTGATCTGAAACAATTTCGAGTGGTAACCCAAATCGTGGAAAGACATCAGTTAGCAAACATTTTGCTACTGCAACTACTGTAGCAGACCGTAAAGGCCATGCTTCTGCCCATCTGGTTGCATAGTCTGTACAAGTCAGTATATACCGATTGTTACTGAAGACTGCTGGAGGCGTGATTGGACCAATAAAATCTAAGCCCCATTTCTCGAATGGCTCTAAAGGTAGCACCGGATGAAGAGGAAAATGGTGACATTGTAGCGGCTGTCCAGCTCTTTGGCAGTTATCAAAAGATTTGATAAACTTCAACACATCTCTGTACATAGTCGGCCACCAGAGTCCACTCTGCAGAATTTTCTGGTGGGTTAGATCTACCGCAAAATGACCTCCTGTTGGACTTGAGTGAGCTAAAGTGATCACTGAGTGTACTTCGTGTGGAGGAATACATCAAAGTAGGATCCCGATATGATCTACATAATATAATTGTCCAGCAATTAACCGAAATCGACGGTTGAAGATGGCAATTTTCTTGCAGACTGCCGCAGAAGTCTGAGATGGAAGACAGCCATCAGTGAGAAAGGTCAAGATCTGATCATAATATGAAAATGGACTAGGTGGGTCTGCAGATTCTTCATTAATTGGTTCTGATACATAAATCGCAGGTGTCATGTCATCTATACCAACCGGAGCTTCACCGGAATCTAAGCGGGATAAAAAGTCTGCTAAGGCATGTGAACTTCCAGGCCGGTGAATGACTTCATAGTCGAATTCCTGCAAGAGTAAGACCCATCGCGCTAATCCACCACCTATATGCTGCTGCCGAACTAGATAGACAAGTGCAGCATGATCTACATGAAATGTGAATTTACGGCCCAGCAAGTAATGTCTAAATTTCTTGACCGAATAGACTAGCCCTAAGCATTCTCTTTCGGTTACAGAGTAATTCTTCTCGGCAGGTGCTAATCTTCTACTTGCATAGTATACTGGTCTGAACCTCTTATCAACCTGTTGCATCAAGACACTTCCTATTGCTATATGTGACGCATCAACGAATACATGAAATGGGTGATCCCAATCTGGTGGCTGTAAGATGGGAACTTGTGTTAATAAATGCTTTAAACGGTCAAATGCAATCTGGTATTCCTGGGTCCATTCAAATTGTCGAGGTGTCTTGGAAATTAGCTTGTTTAGTGATATAGCCAGGTGAGCAAGCCATCGTAAGTGCCTTCCATGCCACCTTACTTGGCCCATAAACCGCATAACTTCTTTTGGAGTAGCTGGTACCAGAGCTTCTAATACTGCTGAAATTTTGTCTGGATCTACTTGAATACCCTGTGCTGATATAATGTGACCAAGTAACTTGCCACATGAAACCGCAAACACAGATTTGTTTGGGTTTAAACAAAGTCTATACTCTCTGCATTTCTGAAAGCAGCACCGTAAATGGAACAGGTGTGCTATCATCTTACCGAAAATCGAAAAATCATCGACGTAGACTTGCATAAATGAGGTGAGATAAGGAGAAAATATCTCCTGCATACATCTTTGAAATGTGCTCGGTGCATTCCTCAATCCAAACCACATTACCGTACAAGCAAAGACACCCCAGTTGGTAATAAATATAGTTTTTGGTATGTCTTCTTCAGCCATTCTCACTTGATTGTATCCATTGTATCCATCTAGGAATGAATACATCTCGTGACCGGCTACTCTATCAAGCATGGTATCCAAAAAAGGGATTGGAAAAGGATCCGATACCATTGCTGCATTTAATTTCCGGTAATCTACACAGATTCTCAATTGCTTGTTTTTCTTTGGTACAATCACAATCGACGAGATCCATTCAGCATGCTCTACTGGCACTATGAACCCAACTTTTAACAATCTGTCCAGCTCTGCCTTTACCTAAGACGCATAATGGGGATTCATTCTATAGCCGGTTTGTTTTATCGGTCTTGATTCTGGTTTCAGCATGACCCTATGCTGATAGATACGAGGGTCCAATCCTTTCATGTCTTTGTAGTCCCATGCAAAGACGTCGGTAAATTCTTGAAGTAACTGAAGTAAATCTGCTTGAAATATTTCCGGTAAGTTTTGCTTTATCTTAACAGGGCGAGGGTGATCTTCATCTCCTAGATTGTAAGTGATTAGCTGATCTTCTGGAACATAAAACTGTTGATATTTTTGTGTATTATCTATTGGTTTAAAGAGCAGTTCATCGTTATGTGTCAAAACAGTGTGTTCCTTCTTAGCTTCTTCTATGATGGGTATTATTGTACAAACTGAAGCATTCCAATTATCTACTACTGACTGTAGATCGATAGTTCCTAAGGAAATTAAATCAGCGTTATTCTTCAGAAATCCTTCTTCTTCGTCGTCTGACAATCCATCTAGCATATGGACAGGTTCAGCAAAATACGGTCTAGCATGTAGTTCACAAGGTTGTATAGCATCTAACTTTACAACACATTTACGATTTTTATCTTTGAATGTGAGCTCCAGGGCTGACCAATCTTGTATCACCTTAGCTTGTTTCAGCCAAGGGCGACCGAAAAGAAGATTGTAATCCAGGGTGGATTCCGGCAATTCTAGAACAACGAAGGTCATCTTAAATGTGGTGCCTTGTAGAGTTATTGGTATATCCCGAACAAGTCCTACTGGGTGAACTCTAGATTGATCAGCCATTCTAACAAAAAATTGGAGTGACTCTATTTTAGTCCATCCTAGTTTCTTACACAGTGCTGCAGTAGCAATATTCACGCCAGACCCTCCATCAATTAATACCTGTGTGATTTTATGAGTATTAAACCATACCGTAATCAGAGGAACTGAGTGATCCACCGTAGAATCTGGTTCCGGTTGTACAGTTGCGATGGCCGGAATGCAAGCAGATTGTGTAGTAAGCTGATGTTGAAATTGCTGGCGGATTCCTGGTACTAATGCCAGTAATTGCCCAAGAGGAAGTGTAATCGATGCCTTAGATACGATATCCCATGCTTGTTGTGATTGCGTGGCATTCTCCTTCGCTGCTGAGGATGAAGCAATGTCTGGCGATGATGACTCTGCTGCCGATTGTTGGTGTAAATCAAGCCTTAACACTTGGCTTGGATATCAACCTTGAAGACTCAACATAAAGCTTGGACCTTGGAAGCTTAGCTTTGATTAATTTATGAAGAAATCACTTGAAGAATGAGCCATAGAAACTCATGCTTATGTGTTCTAACCTTTTACTCATTGTAAAAGTCTATTATGACTTGGCAATCACTTATAATCACACCTACTTGTAAAAGTCGTGGAACTTGGAAGGTATGAATGGAGAGAATATCTCCATACTTTTAGATGAGAGATTTGAGGGAGCCTAGAATTGAATTTCAAATTCAAATGAATACTCTTCACTTATAAAAAGACTTGAAAAAATCGCGGGTCATGTCCTCCATCTTTTAGATCAACTCCCGAGGCATATTGACATTGTAACTTTGTGAGTGATAGTGCTAATCCATAGCCTACATCACAACATCTCAATTAGCTATGCTTAGCATGCTATTGAACTTGTACAATCATTCATATCAATAGAAGCATACATTTTCATATCTTTGATTTTCTCTGTATTGTCTTCTTCAAGTCTGTCAACTTTAGAGGAGCATATCTCAGGATCTACTAAACCAAATCAAGTGATTCAAAGCATTGTAGAACCAGCACAAAGTTTTCTACAACACTACAAAGTTTCAAGATTATTGGATCAGCCATATCAGAGAAATCGTCATCGAAACAGACACTGGTATATTTCTGCAAGTCTCCTAAAAAGTCGGGGGTGTCCCAGATTTTGCTAAAGATCATTCTCATTGTATAGTTTGTCAATTGGAGTGATTTAACTTGCAAATGTTAGCTTATAAAGCTAATTGAATATGTCCAGAAGCATTTAGATCAATTTTAAGTATACTGGTTGTACTGAGCAAAACACTGAGCAGGTGTCAATACCAAAATAGTAAGTTTTTTCAGGATTTTGAAGTCACAAGTAGTCTGTCTTGATTTGATCATTACTTATAACATTTGCAAAGCACATATATGGTTTCTTGGTATCATTTGGAAGCTCAAGGAGTCTACTAAGCATATCTGGAATCAAAGGAGGGCTGGTGTGAAGCAGGTTTTGCAGCATCAACTCAATCTCTTGAGTGCATCCTACATCACTCCCAACAGTGGTATCAGAGCATATAAGGTAACATGGGTGATGGTTTCCCTTCCTTCATTGACAAATTAGACAGGAACAACTACCAAGCTTGGTCTCTGAGGATGAAGACCTATCTACAAGGAAGGAGCTTGTTTGGATTCATATCAGGAGATGAGGAATTGCCCTCATTCAAAGCTAGAGGCCTACCCACCAAGGAAGAGCAAGAGAGACTCAATCAATGGTGTGCAAAAGATGCTTTAGCAAGGTCATATCTTCTAAACTCTATTTCTGATTTCCTTCTACCACATATAAGGAATTGCAAAACTTCCCAAGAGACTTGGGAAACCTTGTCAACTTATTTTTCATCAAGCACAAGGGCTAGAAAGAATCAGCTATGGATTGAGTTTACAACACTTAGGAAGCAATCAAAACAATCTGTCTCAGATTTTGTCACCAAAGTCAAAGACATTGCAGATCAACTTGCAAATGTTGGAGAAGAGATTGAGGAAGAGCAAATAGTCAGACAAGTAATCAATGGATTAAAGGCAGATGACAAGTGGGAGAGTTTTACCACAGCAATGGACTTATACATGGACATCCAAGCACCTGATCTAACAACTCTGATTGGAAAACTCTTTACACATGAAGCAAAGCTTACAAAGAATGGAGAGCAATCAAAAGGTAACAACCCCTCTGCCCTATATACTAATAAGAAGGTTAAAGATAAGGGTAAAAGTAAGAAGGTTGATGAAGAAGGTTCTACCTCCCAAGCAAACTATGCAGGGAGAGGTAGATCTTCAAGAGGAAGAGGCAGAGGAGGTAAGTCAGGTAGGGGGAGACCCTACAACCAATCTCCATGCAACATTTGTGGCTTGTCTAACCATACCACAGATGAGTGCTATAAAAACTACAAGAACCAAAGAGGAAGAGGTCACCAAAGAGGAGGATACTCTCAAGGCAGAGGCAGATTCAACCAAAATCAAGGGTACAATGGCTACAACAATAATTACAACAACAATTACAACAACCTTGGAAACTATCAAAGTGGATACAGAAATAGGAAGGACTACAACAACTATGCAGAGGAGCAAGATGACTCCCTATTGATCATGAATATGACTTCTAAGTCAGGTATCAATGATGATCACTTATTCTATATTGATTCAGGTTGCTCTAATCATGTAGCTGGAAATGTTGCATTACTTTCTGATTTGGAAGAACCCAAAGGCAAGCATCAAGTGCAGACAGGTGATGACACTAAACATTCAGTTGTCAAAGTTGGTAATGTCAAAACTAGTGATGGTAATCAGAATCTATTGAGTAGAGTCTTGTATGTTCCAACAATCACTAAAAACCTAATGAGTGTAGGTCAGATTGTTGAAAAAGGTTTACAGGTTAGATTCAATCAACATGGTGCATATGTGGAGGATCCAAGACATGGATTCAGAAGGATAGCCAAGGGAGAAAAATCAGGTAGATTGTTTACCTTTGAACTTGAAGACACTAAGAATATTGCTTTATACAACTATAAGGATCAAACACTATCAAAATCGGAGATTTGGCACAAGAGATTAGGTCACATTGGAGAGAGGACCTTAAAACAAAATGAGTAGGGATCAATGTGTGCTTGGGATACCTAATGTATCCAAGCAACACATGATATACAAGTGTGGGGCTTGTCAATTTGGTAAGTCACACAGATTGCCATACAACAAGAAAGGTTTTATGCATGAGGATTATCTAGAATTGGTGCATACAGATGTTTGGGGACCTAGCAAGGAGCCATCCATATCTGGATCAAGGTACTATGTGTCCTTCATTGATGACTATAGCAGGTGGACTGTCTTATATTTCATGAAACATAAAGATGAAGTATTTAATTGTTTCAAGAGGTATCTTGCACTAGTTGAGAATCAAACAGGTAGACATTTGAAGAAGCTAAGGTCAGATGGTGGTGGAGAATACTTCTCCAATGACTTTGAAGATTTCTTGCAGGAAAGAGGCATCAAAAGGGAGATTACTACAAGGTACTCACCTGAACAAAATGGGATAGCTGAGAGAAGGAATAGACTCATTGTAGAGACAGCTAGATCTATGCTTAATGAAAAGAAATTGCCAAATTATCTTTGGGCACAGAGTGTATCTACTGCCATATATTTAATTAACAGATTGCCATCAAAGACACTTGATGGAATGACACCCTATGAGGCTTGGCATGGTAAGAGACCATCTCTGGATCATTGCAAGATTTTTGGTTGTGTAGCATATGTGCATATACCCTCACAAGTAAGAGGAAAGCTAGACCCTAAAGCTAAAAAATGTATCTTCATTGGCTATGATTTGAATCAGAAGGGATACAGATTCTACAACCCTTCAAACAAAGGCTTCAACGTAAGCAGAGATGTCATCTTTGATGAGAATGACTCATGGTATGAAAATGAATGCAGGAAGGTTAGTTTACCTTATGACATGGAAGAAGACTTCCCCAAGCTTATCAAGGAAGAACCAATTCAGAAAGAGGACACAAGCTCAGATGATGAAGACACCATCAACATTGAGGAGTTCAAGGCTTGGAAATCCAAAGGAAAAATGAAGATGAAGAAGTTAGAGGATATACCAGAATCCTCAACTCAAGCTATGAGGAGATCTCAGAGAGAAAGTAAGAAGCCTATTAGATATGGGTATGATACTTCTCTTGTAACTAAGCATTCTGTATATCTTGCAAAGGATCTCTTGAATGAAGAACCAGGTACATTTGAAGAAGCAATCACTAAACCAGAATGGAAGGAAGCAATGGATGAAGAAACGGAAGCTCTCAAGGAGAGTGACACTTGGGACTTGGTACCCAAGAAAGAGTCTATGAAGGTGATAGGATCCAGATGGATCTACAAACTCAAGAGGAACTCAGATGGTACAATAAACAGGTATAAAGCTAGGTTGGTAGCCAAGGGTTTTGCACAAACCCAAGGCATTGATTATGAGGAGACATTTTCTCCTGTGGCTAAGATGCCAACTATCAGAATCTTAGTGAGTGTAGCTGCATCCAAGAATTGGAACATGTACCAATTGGATGTGAAGAATGCATTCTTGAATGGATGGATATCTGAAGAAGTCTACATGTCACAACCACCTGGCTATGAAGATCCCAATAAGGTAAATTATGTTTGCAAATTGAAGAAGGCTCTGTATGGTTTGAAGCAGGCACCTAGAGCATGGAATTACAGATTGACAACCTATCTCCAAGACCAAGGATTCATAATGAGTAAAGCAGATACTTCATTGTTTATTAAAAGGAACAATTCAGAGGTAATATACTTGTGTGTCTATGTTGATGACATCATTATCACAAGAAATGATGTTCAGGGAATTAGACACATCAAAAGTCAAACGATGAAGGAATTCAAGATAAATGATCTTGGATTATTGAAGTACTTCCTAGGACTTGAATTGGTCTACACAAATTCAGGTATCTTTATTATTCAGAAGAAGTATATTCAGGATATGGTCAAGAAGTTTAATTTGCAAGAAGCTAAAGTCTCAAGCACTCCTATGGAGGTCAACCACAAACTCAGTGCTCATGAAGGGGAAGAACTCCAAGATATCACAAGGTACCAAAGTTTGGTAGGTAGTCTAAACTATGCTACCTTAACCAGGATTGATATATCATATGGTGTTAGTGTGCTTAGCCAATTCATGCACAAACCAAGAGTACCTCATCTAGAAGCAGCAAAGAAGATATTGAAGTACCTAAAGGGAACTCAAAATTATGGTTTGTACTTTCCCTATACATCACACATTGATATTAAGGTATATTCAGATGCAGATTGGGCAGGTTGCAAGGATGACAGGAGAAGCACATCTGGTTACATATGTTTTGCAGGTGATAAACCAATTTCTTGGTCATCCAAGAAACAACCTACAGTAGCCTTGTCATCTACTGAGGCAGAGTATAGAGGGCTAGCAAATGCCACTCAAGAAGCTATCTGGTTGAAGCTTTTATATTCAGAATTGGGCCTATACACAAGGCCACCTGTCATATTTGGTGATAACACAAGTTCTCTTCACCTTGCAGCTAATCCAATTTATCATGCTAGGACAAAACACATAGAGGTTCATTACCACTATGTGAGGGAGAAATTACTTAGCAAAGATATTCAATTGACTTATGTGTCTACTAATATGCAATGTGCAGATTTGCTTACTAAAGCATTGGATGGAAGCAAGCTATGCAGATTTAAATCCATGATTGGACTGCAGGAAGTAATTGAAGACTAGAAATGAAGACTTGAGCCAAAGTGTTTGGCTTGAGGGGGAGCTGTTGGTGTAAATCAAGCCTTAACACTTGGCTTGGATATCAACCTTGAAGACTCAACATAAAGCTTGGACCTTGGAAGCTTAGCTTCGATTAATTTATGAAGAAATCACTTGAAGAATGAGCCATAGAAACTCATGCTTATGTGTTCTAACCTTTTACTCATTGTAAAAGTCTATTATGACTTGGCAATCACTTATAATCACACCTACTTGTAAAAGTCGTGGAACTTGGAAGGTATGAATGGAGAGAATATCTCCATACTTTTAGATGAGAGATTTGAGGGAGCCTAGAATTGAATTTCAAATTCAAATGAATACTCTTCACTTATAAAAAGACTTGAAAAAATCGCGGGTCATGTCCTCCATCTTTTAGATCAACTCCCGAGGCATATTGACATTGTAACTTTGTGAGTGATAGTGCTAATCCATAGCCTACATCACAACATCTCAATTAGCTATGCTTAGCATGCTATTGAACTTGTACAATCATTCATATCAATAGAAGCATACATTTTCATATCTCTGATTATCTCTGTATTGTCTTCTTCAAGTCTGTCAACTTTAGAGGAGCATATCTCAGGATCTACTGAACCAAATCAAGTGATTCAAAGCTTTGTAGAACCAGCTCAAAGTTTTCTACAACACTACAAAGTTTCAAGATTATTGGATCAGCCATATCAGAGAAATCGTCATTGAAACAGACACTGGTATATTTCTGCAAGTCTCCTAAAAAGTCGGGGGTGTCCCAGATTTTGCTAAAGATCATTCTCATTGTATAGTTTGTCAATTGGAGTGATTTAACTTGCAAATGTTAGCTTATAAAGCTAATTGAATATGTCCAGAAGCATTTAGATCAATTTTAAGTATACTGGTTGTACTGAGCAAAACACTGAGCAGGTGTCAATACCAAAATAGCAAGTTTTTTCAGGATTTTGAAGTCACAAGTAGTCTGTCTTGATTTGATCATTACTTATAACATTTGCAAAGCACATATATGGTTTCTTGGTATCATTTGGAAGCTCAAGGAGTCTACTAAGCATATCTGGAATCAAAGGAGGGCTGGTGTGAAGCAGGTTTTGCAGCATCAACTCAATCTCTTGAGTGCATCCTACATCACTCCCAACACCGATGATGTTCCTCCTTCATTAGCAGCAAGATCTTGTGTTGCGTCCTAGGTTAACAAGGGCTGGGTTACCGGAATAGGCCCTGGAAAGACTGGTGGTTCTGCTGTAGTCCATTGACTAGCCTTGGTGTACATTCTGTGTTGTTCACGTATCCCTGGTTCAAATATTTCTACTACGGTTTGTAGTTGTTTACCTGAACGGGTTTGAACTGCCGCAGCCTGTGTCTCCACTGGTGTGATCTGTACTATGTTCGCCATTGGGTTTTGTCGTTCCTGTTTCCTTTGATCATACTCCGCTGCATCCTTACAAAATCTCCTAATGTGTCCAAACTCATCACAAAAATGACGGCGTGGTGGTGATAAATTGGAATTTTGCGGTGGCGCTCTATTTTGCCAACGAGGTGCATTATAGTTGTTGTTCCTCTGTCCTCGATAATTTCGATATCCTTGCTATTGGTTGTTTCTCAATTGTGGAGGCACATATTGATTTGCTGGCTGTCCTTGTTCCTCAATAATTGCATTGGCGGATGCTGTTCCCTGCATTCTAGCGTTGTATGCGTAGTTTTCGGTGGTGTGTCCGGCAATGTTATAGATGGCGCAGTATGTTTGATTAAGTGCGCAATTGGCACTGGTATGTCCTGAATTTTTGCATGTGGTGCAGTAAACGTGTTTGGTCATATCTTCTGCAACATGTCTATTTGTTTTTACCCACTCTAGATCTTCTGTAAATCCAACGACTTTGTGTTCCAGTTGCAGAGTCATTGCAATGACTGCGTCAAGTGTCATAGCTCCAACACACCTTATGATCATGATTTGCTTAAGTTGAGGAACCAAGCCATTGATGAACCACTCAGTAATGACATCATCTGGTAAGTTAGCATGAGCCGGTGGTAGCTGCCTTAAGTGTGTTTTGAAAAGAGTAGCATATTCGTGTACAGATTGATTCATCCTTTGTCTCTTATTCTGCAGATAATCAAAAATTTCAGCAGGATTCTTTTTTAGCCTAAATTGCTGCAGAAAAGCATCTCGTACTGCTTCGTAGGTGCGGAAATGATTAATATCATATTCAGTGAGCCATCTGGCTGCTTCATTGCCAAGTGTAGATTGAAAGACAATAGCTTTGTAGGCCGGATCCGGTGGATGGTTGAGAACGGCGTAGCTTATTTCGAAAGTGCGTACGTGAGCATCCGGATCGTCTCTTGGAAATCCACCAAACTTCATGTATGTCACTCCCGTTGGAGGTGGTCTGGGCTGACATACCTATTGTTGTTGTTGTTCGTTCATCGTGAGTGTATTATACCTTCCTACTGTGTTTCTAGCCACAATATCTGAACTACCGGATTCTGTGTTATTGGATGGCGCACTTTCCGATACAATGAGCTTTCTTAATATGCTGCGAATTTCTGCTTCAAACAGTCTTCCTTCCTCCTTAATGTCTAGTGTATGAGAACTTGCCTCCAAGCACGGTAGTTGGGCTGAAGATTTAGCAGAAAATGCTAAACTGTTACCCAATAACTGTGATTCTCTTACCGAAATATCACCGGAATGATCTGAAACTGTGCCTGAATGCGGTAGATTTTGGCCTTCGCTGATTTCAACTGCGGCGTGGTAGGTTCTAGAACTACTATATTCTCGACAGCCTGTACCGAAATAGTACCGGAATGTTCTATAGGCGTAACACGTTGTCGGGAAGAAGGAGGTCGTTGCGGGAAGCCGGCGCGTGGGGTTGGATCAGGCCCCGCTCTGGTGCGCCGTTCCCGCTGTCCTGCGAGCGGCGTCTGCGTGCTGGGTGCCTCGCCTGTGCTCTCTGGAGCGTGCGCGATCCTCGTACGCGTGGGACCCTCGCCCCTCGGAAGTGTCGAGATGTGCGTGCGTGCACGACCGTAGGCGTCGAGAGAGAGACAAATCAGATACAGCACTGAATCTCGAAATCACTGGGTCGGTGTGTATACAAACTCGATGATACAATAAAATCTCAATGATACAGTGATGCCCGCAATAGTGCGGGTCTCCGATACAAAAGTCCGCTACAGTGCGGATAGATAAATAAAAATAAATGCCGCCGCTACAGTGCGGATCGGCTGGATATGATGTAGGCTTCCCGCTACAGTGCAGGAAGTCACCCTCGATCTCTGTCTTCTGGTCTTTGCGATTTAATCTTTTCTTCACTTTTCTTCGGTCCAAGCTTTTCTTCAAATCCTCACTTTGCAGCTCTTTACTTCAAAATCCACAATAATCTCTGATCACGCAGTAACCTGGAGAGACGTTCCACGAGCAAGATCCACGGGGTGGGGACAAAATAAATCATTAGTACATTAAAACTCATGATCATGTAAGAATGCAACTAGGAACTCCTTAGAGTTTATGGGGCATAAAACAAGGAAATAGGTCATGCTAATTATCAAGCTTTCTTTGTGTCAAACTACCGATATAAAATCAATATTGATCTTCCTATCCAAGCATGGATTGCATTGGAATCATCTTGTGTGAAATCACTCTAGTAGACCAATTTCCATTTGAGGAACTAAGAGTCGAATAAATAAGGACCTCTGTCCCTCTATTCTTGACTAAGATTTGAAGTCCTTTCACTCAAAGCTCTAATTACACTACCATTCTCAAGTATGAATTAGGAAGCCCACATTCGATTTACCGCCTCTGAAGTCTAGATCCTAATTCTTCGGATGTCGGTCAAATCTTCTCTTATACAAAGTCTCCACCTTTGACACAAAACTCATATGAAAATTTTCCTGGTAATATCCAATATCTATGTTGAAAACCATCCTCAAATTGATCGCAAGGAATCCAAATTCACCACAGTTCAACACAAATGTTTTATCATAATAGAGGCATCCATTTAAATATCGCTTGTCAATTATTCCATTCTAGATCCTTAAATCCGTTTTATGAGGTCGACTAACATTCATTAGTTTCACTTCCTTATAATAGTTCGGGCACAAGTAAACATCGTAAAACTTTCAGAGCTCTCTCTCTCTCTTGGTGCGCCCGTGGTCAACTCTATTTGAAAGGCATCCGATTCCTTCTCTCTCTCTTCAGTCAAGCAACCCACCGTCTTCATCTCTGCGACGCCAACCAGAGGTTTTCTCTCTCTACGGAGCTCATCTCTGATCTCTCTCTTTCCCCTCCGTGTCTATAGCACGGTGCCTTCAGATCAACTCTCACCGGCGCCTCTCTAGACTCTCTCTCCTCTCCATCACCGCCACGACAGCAGCCAAGTCTCTGATTTTCACCTCCATCCGGATATCCCTCAGCGCCGCCAGACTCCATACATCTCTCTCTCTCTGAACGCCAGCTCCTTCTCTTCCGCGGACGTCTCTCAGCTCCCTATCTGTCCGCATATTTCTCTTAGAGCCGACCTGCGCCGAATCTCAGCATCTTTCTACCGCATACAGGAACTTGGGAAGAACCCAAGTCTCTCTCTCCAACCGCCTGCAGCCAGCGTTTTCTACGCCGCCAAATATCGCTTCTCTCTCAGCACCAGTCAGCTGTCGACTACGTCATCATCACACAGCCGCTTCTGACTTCGTCTGTTTCTTGTGTGAAGCGCAAGCACCGGACTCTCTCGCTCTTGCTCATGAGACTCTGTTTCCCAGACACGTCGCGACTCGCTACCATCAGAGATTCAGGCCCCTACACCCTCAGAATTATCTGCGCGTCTCTCTAGATTGTCTTCTCTGTCAGTCGATCACCGACTCCAATCACCTCTCGTTCTACAGTACATGATGGTCTTCTCTCTGAGTGCAGACTAATATGCTCACCATTCAAAACCTCAAAACTATATTCGATTGATGTAAAATACTTATGCTCAGGAGCTACAGGATGGCCGACTACGAACATGATGGCATCACAAAAGCTTGCCATAGTCAAGCATCATCTACATCGGCTACTCTCTCTCCACCATCATGCAGACTAATGAACATGAAGAAGAAATAATGAATAAGAGGAGGTAAGGAGCATACCTGGAGAGACGTTCCACGAGCAAGATCCACGGGGTGAGGTTAAACAAATGAATTAGCACTTATTTATAGGCCCCCCCTTGGACTCGCTTCTAGAATGTTCTAACCTCCTCAATGAACTTTCTATTTTTGGTAGTCTTTTAATTTTTCCCTAGACTAAGGTTTCCATTTCACACTGGATATTTACAGTTTAATTGGGTTTTAGGGTTTGGCCTACAGAAACCGCCATTTCCAAGGGTCTAACCTAAAGTTTTTGATCGGGAAAAGTAAGGGTTTGTTCACAATTATCTCAAACTCGCCAATTCATGGGTTTATTTACAGTTTCGGCCTAAACTCCAAGGGTTTCCAAGGGTTCAAGTCCGATTTTCAGGGGGATAAACTCACATTTTTAGGGGGTTCTGAGGGTCAAAACTAGGGTTTTCGTGTTTCTAATGTCAGTTATTTTTACACACACATCTAACATACATCTCAAACTTATTTCTGCATCACATAATCAATCAATTCGGCCAAAATATGTACAGAACGTACCACTCTCTCGTGAAAACATCACACAATACTCAGAAAATAATGAACTTTTGAAAAAAAACAATGCACACTCCCTGCGGGATTTCATCCCGACAACGTTCTACCGGAATATGACCGTAACCAGTTTTAATATTCGTAACTTCCTTGACAACTGGGTCAGACTTAGCTATACTTGTACCTCCCAGATTTGTCTTTAGTACTCCCGACTGATGGTTCTTGGGATACTTTTCACCTGATCGTGTAGTCGGCATGTATCATTTTCCGTACTAATCATATAGTATTATTAACGG
>CM035427.1:85348169-85473169 GCA_020310875.1 Ceratopteris richardii | reverse complement strand
TTGTTCATGATTTGAAAATGTTTTACTCTTTTATGAATTGTCCACAGATTGGAAAGAGACTGGAAGACAAAATCAAGGTTCTTGCAGATTGGAGCATGGATGGAACTGACATTTCATTGTCATAACTCTTTTTTGTAAAGATACTATGAAACCTGTAAACAAACCTATTTTTGCAATGAAAAATTTTTCACATTTGCTTCAAGGATATTTTGGCCACATTCTACTTGTATCTGTAAATTCTCAAGGTTTTTCTTGAAAGAGCATTCTTATTGTTTATTTCCTTTGATGTGATCTCAAATGTCAAAGTTTTCCTTTTCAAGACTCTTATGTTTTAATTTAAGGAAAAGTCACTTCTATGAAAAAGTGGGACCCATCACTTAAAAATTCTAGAAAAGTTATAAATAGGAGTCCTCTCTCCTCATTTCTCACTTTTGCAACCACATTGAGTGTTAGAACAGTCTGCATTTGCAAGCTATGGCTTCCACCTCTGTACCTACTAAGAGTGCACGCCACAAGTTTCTAGAATTTTTGGAGGATTCAGATTACAAAGGTCAACATGACCTATATGATCTTCTCTCCAAGGTTCCTGACCTCCATGGAACCGTGCAAATGAATGCCGATGCTTTGGAGGAGCTACTTCAATATATGCAAGTTCATATATTGCGTTTCTCCATTGAAATACCACCATATGATGGAACTTGGGTTCCATGTGACCTTCTCACCTACATTCACAAAGGTGATGAGGCTTTTGCAAAACGATTGAAACGGTTCCAGGCAATTGCAGAGGAAGCAGGGCACCTTCTTGATGAAACTGTGCCACTTATAAGGAAATTGAATAGGAAACGCAAGATGGGTCCAAAATATCTTTCATTCATTGCTGCCACAATTTTGTTTGTGAATGAGGAACCAGAACCAATTCCTCATGAGATCCCTCATCTTCTTACAGGTGGTTTTGTCGAGGATAAAAAGGAACCACCTCAAGAACCCTTGAATCTCCTATTAGAGAGAGAAGCTATTGAGAAAACTTATCCTCTTGGTGTGGATGATAAGTTGAAAGAAGTGCCTAAGCCATCCACCTCTTCGGAGCCAGAAGCAACTATTCCAGAGGTGGAGATTGAAACTTTTTCAGTGGTTCTTGTCGAGGGACAAGAATATTTGTTTTTACATGATGTAGAGAAGGCATTTGGGCTACGGCTTGATGAATGCCTAAGTTTGTTTTGTAATTTGTCAGAGTGTCCTTTGGATAGTACCTCTGAGTTGTTGGAGAAAAAGTGTTTGCCATTTGGTGACTCAGTGGCCGACACAATAAAATTGGTTTGCAATGACATACTCACAAGTGAACATGAACATATCACAGAAGAACAATTTAATAATGCACAAGAAAGGATATTGGAATCAAAAATTCCCTCCTCACCAGTAATCGAGCAAAGTGGGATGTCCCACTCCAGCATTAATTTACAACTTCAAGAGAGAGGAGAAGAAGAAGATAGAGTTCAGGATGTAAGTATCTTCAATTCATGTCATTCATTCTCACAAACACATGCAGCTACTAATCATAAAACTTTGTGCAGGAGGTAATTGAAGTCGACAAGTTTGCAGCAAGGAGCGGAGGTGATCGAGTGGCTCGTGGAGGTGGCTCATCCCTTGCAAACTACATTGGGAAACTTCCCAAAGGCCATTTTGTAATTATCCATAAAGAGTTCAGTCCTCAGGGCCACTTCATGACATGGTGTCTAAAGGCCTTAAGTAAATTGCTTTGTTTATCAACCATTACACATGGGAGTAATTGTATCTTTTTAGTTAAGAAATCCCTTGTAAATACAACCTTAGGTTCCAACTTCCGTGGAAAGGTCTTAGGCCAAATAGGTATATCTCTAGGTCTAGGTGTTAGAAATGTTGATCAAATAGCAAACTCAATTTTGACTTACACCCTACCCATGGCTTTGGAGCGTCGAAAGAGAGTCATTGAGAAACTCAAAGCCAATTGATGTAAACAATTGAATTAATATCAAATTTTCACTTTGCTTTATTTACAATTGTCTCAAGTATTTTTTTTTCAGTATATTATCTAAAATTCTTTTGGACCTGCATGTGATGTATTGATGTCATGTAGGGCATTGGGAGGAACTTTAGTTTCATTCTTTTGGACTCTTGATCATTGGGTAAGCCTCCATTAAGGTCTTCTAGGGCATTGGGAGGCCAAATAAGGCACTGCCACAGAAACGCGGGAGAAGGCCCTGCAAAACGTTTGCAGGGCCTTCTCCCGTGTTTCTGTGGCAGTGCCTTATTTGGCCTCCCAATGCCCTAGAAGACCTTAATGGAGGCTTACCCAATGTTCAAGAGTCCAAAAGAATGAAACTAAAGGTCCTGACATGCCCAAGGTTACCTTACATGAGACTCAACCTTCACTAGACGGATATTTTCAAGAATGCAAATGTTCTAAGTTTCAAAATGCTCTACTCATATGTTTCAAAGGTATAGAGAGGTCAACATTTGTTCATATTAACTACCCCTGAACTAGCTTTACTAGTCATGATCCCTCTTTCATATTTCAAAGGCTTTGTAGGGCATTAGGAGGCCAAATAAGGCCCTGCCACAGAAACGCGGGAGAAGGCCCTGCAAACATTTTGCAGGGCCTTCTCCCGCGTTTCTGTGGCAAGGCCTTATTTGGCCTCCTAATGCCCTACAAGACCTACATGACCTTAAATTAAAAAAAAAAAATCAGTACAGGGATATTATCACTAGATCAAAATGACAAGATAATAAAACAATCATTCATATATGAGAGATTATCACGAGAAAACACATGGAAATGTAAAATGACTACTCATGTTTCATTCTAAATAATGAGATTATAAATGGAATAGAGGAAAAGTGCTAATGTTTCATTGAAAATGGCAATATTTACAAAAAATCTCTTGTCCATAGAGATCAGTTACAAAACTTAGCTACGATCACCCCTAATTCTCCTAGCTAACTGTATGTCCTTCGGTTGTATAGTGACTCGCTTAGCATGGATGGCGCACAGGTTGGAATCCTCTAGCATTGATATCAAAAATGCTTCAGCTGCCTCTTGTAAAGCTTCTAAAGCTAGAGCTTGGATCCTTAACCCTGCACAATACCTTTGTAACTCTTCTTTGACCACCCTTGCAAAGGGTCTTCTAGGTATGAGAAGCTCAGCTGTCTTTTGATAGTGCCTTATCTCTGCAAATGCCTTCGTATATCTTCTTCTTCGTTGTGGTGCTCTAGCTTGTGGTGGTGGTGGTCTTCGTTGGACATTTTCTTGTGGTCTTGGTTGGGGTGGTCTACGACGAGGTTGAAAGAATTTCTTCTTCCGTTGCACGCGTCTTGAGCTTTCTCCTTGTTCAGGATGTTGTTGCTGGCTTTGCTCTCTCTCTTGATCATTGGGTATGGCCCCCTGATTTGATGGTAGTGTCTTTCCCGCTACAGTAACCCTATGATTTGTAGGTATTTCTTCGTTACCCCATGGTGGCAATCTTTGACTCTCATCACTTGATTGTGAACCTTGTTGAGACACATCCTCATGCGATTCATCAAAATCATCATCAGAAACTACCTGTCTATGAGCACGCTTCTTCACCCTTGTCTTTGTTGGTCTCTTTGGTGATGGAGGCTCATCATATGATGATGGTGGTGATTGGGGTTGATTTACGGCCTTTTCCCTGGATTGCCCATGTTCCACTTGTTCATGCAACTGTTCACTCCCAGAGGTATGGCCACCACCTGTTTCGCGATGGGATGCAGAGTGCGAGACACTACGTCGCCTTTTGTGGTGATTCATCCATGGTGGCTTCTGAGTGCCTTGCACATAGGTAGGAAAGTTAATGGGATCCTTCCTTGCAGTTTGCTTTGTTCGTGCCATCCTCTATAGGTCTAGAATGTTGAAATGAGACAATGAGTCTCCTTTTATAATGTTTCACTTAAAAAGGTTCTGTTCACACCTGAATGGACAAAAAATAGTTTAAAAATTAAAAATTACCTGAAAAAATTGCAAACAAGAGATTAGTGTGTAGCAAACCTTATGAATTATTCAGAAAATGCCATGAATGTATTAAATGACTTCACTTCCATGATGAACCCTCTCGTGTTCTTGTAGCCCGCCATTGAGCATGACGTAAAGGTCCCAATGATGACTTCCATTTTTCACTAGCTAAGTTGTGTTGATGAAATCTTGCAAGTTTTGCAACTTTCGACTCCTTGGCTCGTTCCATTGCATATGTCCTTGAAAATGCAGTACGATAAAACCAATTAAACATCTCTTCCATATAGTTTGATTGCATTGCACCACCACCATGTCGTGTGTTCTTGAAGTAAACACCTCTAGCCTTGTAATGTGACTTCTCCATTCCTTGTGTACTAAAAATCTCCAATGAACCATATCGATGCATAAAAAATGCTCCATGTGCAAATAAAATATGCTGAAATGATATAAGTACATATAACACAATCTTATCAACAAGAAAACTGAAAAAATAAGAAAACTTACAATGTAATGTGTAATATTGCTCTCTCCCCAAGATAGGATGAAACACTTTGCAAACTCCATTAATGTATCTTGAAACAACTGACGGTCATTTTTGTTGGAGCTATTAAGACTCATTAATCCTACCAACTTATCTAAGCATGACCAAACCTTCTTTCGCCTATTACTAAGGTCAATTTGAGAATCATTATCGGTGGTGATCATGCACAAGTCTTTCCATAGCTCCCTGCATTCATTTTCCTTAGGGCTTACACCTGTTCTAAAAAATTTTCTTGCCTTCTTCCCTGTCATTGACACTTGTTGCAAACTATTTTGCGATTCACCAGGTTTTTTGACAACTAGAGTTACATTACCACCATGACAACCAATCAAATTAAGCAACTCTTCCAATTTTTTGATTGCTTGTACAGATTTATCAATTGGCTTCATGGAAAATGCATATTCTATGTGGAGCTTCAATAATCTATCAAATATTCTCATGAAAGCATGCAATGTGCAAAAGTGAACATTAACTAATGGAAATGGAATAATGGGATTCCAATCTTTATCTAATGTGTCACGGTTAGGTATTTCTAACATTGGACACCTTAACAAAGGTCTATCCCATTCCGTGGAAGTAGGTGCATCTATGTATTCATCTAAGCTAGATAGTACTTTTTGTTGTCCCTTTGTTACTTTGTAGCCTCGAGTACAAAATGGACATGGATAACGAGCAGATGCACCTTGCTTGCAACCTAACATGCATTTGATAGTTTTTAAATCCCCACCCAAGTGCCAATCTATCTCAAAATCACCAAAGTTTTCTATGTGGAGCTTTGCACCATGAATTTGAGAAAGTATTACTTTAGTGATCCATGGGGTCCTACTAAAAATCCATGAAAGAACATCATTGGACTCTTTAGGTACTTCAATAGCACCTAACCACCATATTTCTTTCTCGGATTGAACACTATATGTAGACTTAGAGCTAGAGTTACAACTTTCATCAGATATGGCATTTCTCATAGCTTCATTCATGAGTGTCAAACTCAATCTCTCCATTCGTCGTCCCTTTATAATCTGGCATTCATCTAACTTCAATATAAACTGTAATTTGGTATTACAATCTGCATAAATTAGCAAAATCTTTATAACATCAAAATACAATGTATATCAAGGTAACAATAGTGCACATACCTGGTATAGTAGATTTGTAAAATTGAACCATTGCCTGTTGAAGCCTCTCCAAATCCACGAATATGTTGTTGTACTTTGTGTAAGGAAATCCATTTCCAACTGCGCTTTTCAACTCTTTTTTGGATGTAGATAAATGATAAATAGACATAGGCATAATATCCTCTATATATAAGTAGTTTCCAAGAATACTAGTTATATCTTCATTGGACATTGACTTCTTTAGCGATACCTTGTAAGGAGATGGAAACATATTCTGTAAAATACCTTCTCTTTCTAATGAATGCTTCAAAAGGTTGTACAATGCACTGTATCCTTTAGTACTAATTCCTGCTTCATCACATACCATCTGCACGTCTCTAGGAGTGATAATATCTTGTAACTTTTTTGTGAAATCTTTAATCACTTTCTTCTTGATTAGGTTTCCTATCCGTGACTCCAAAATACTAACCACCTGCTTGTTGGTCAAACAAGAAATTAATAACTTGAATTGATCCTCTGTTGTTGATGATGCATTAACATCTTCAACGAATGACCTACATAACAAGAAAAAAAAAATATATATATATATATACATATAAAAGTCTTCCAAAAAGAGAAACAAATACAAGCCAAACCTTATTGCAAAAACTCGTTGTTTGCGTGCTCCACCACCAATTGAAAGAGAGTCAAAGGATGTTAATGATCGTCTCCTACGTCGCATCCCAAGTGGAGTCTCTCTCAAGTGTTGGACAGTGTTTTTAAATGTCTCAATTGTTCTCTCCTTTTCTTCCATATGCTTTTCAAGCTCTGCAAGCTTTTCTTGTAAAGATATGATTGTGCTTTCAAAAGTGACCAACCTTGTATGATTTAGTTGATATTGTTGAATCCAATACTTAGTAATGGCAGTTGAATGTGTAGATAATCGTTGACAATAACCTAAGAGCCCAGCTTTACCGGCACCGATGAACTGAAGTAAAGTTGAGAGGTTATGGAATGTTGGATGGTAAGAAGACATTGGATCAGGAGGGTATAATGAACCATGAGTCCAAAGATCAATACTCTTTTCTCCAGCTTCACGACGCT
Source organism: Ceratopteris richardii (assembly GCA_020310875.1). Taxonomy (NCBI): domain Eukaryota; kingdom Viridiplantae; phylum Streptophyta; class Polypodiopsida; order Polypodiales; family Pteridaceae; genus Ceratopteris; species Ceratopteris richardii. The sequence continues at coordinate 85,466,427 of CM035427.1, read as the reverse complement.
CATTTTGAGAGTTCACATCATTGTTGCATTGTGTATTTGGAGCAAACTCTCTGGGCACACGAACATGGATACTTGTTGATGCTGGGGCATGAGGACGTCCTAATGTGAGGTTTGTAATAGGTGTCAACACCATCTTTTCCAAAAATTAAACAATACTGAGAAAGAGACCAGAAATTTGTTTGGAAGAGATGCTAGAGCATGATTTTCTCAAGAAAAGTTTGTTTTCTTGGATGAGGATGGGTCACAGTGTGTTTTTCCACTGAGAATAGCCAAAAATGTTGAAATTTTGAAAAAGTCATTTTTTGGGTGAAGAGTAGTTACGGATTTGATGATGTGGCACTCTACTTTTGGAGGGATTTTAAAAATATTGCTTTTTCAAAAGGAAAATTAAAAACTAAACTCAAAAAAGGTCACTTCTGACATATATATTAAAAAATGAGCCCTTTCAAGTAAATAAACACTGAAATTGAGACTTTAAAAAAAAAATCATTTTTTTATTCCCATACATGCTCGAGTTTGATGATGTGGAAAGTAGATTCCCTTTCTCTCTCTCTAAAAGAAGAGAGAGAGGAGCCTAGTAAGCCTTAAAAAAAGCCTACTCCAGCCTACTAAAAAGTGCCCTATTAAATGCACTTTGTCCCCTTAGACAACAGCAGAATGAGGCTTAATCCCTGAAAATTAGGGATCCTTACAAGGCCCATGCAGGGTTCACCCTTTTTCCTAATGAAGTATGTAATCTATTCAAATTCAAGAGAAACCAATTGAAGAAACCAAAGGTATACCGATAAACGGTGAAAAACAAAGAATTGAGCAGATATTAAAAGAGCAAATAAAAATAGATCATAAAGGAGATTCTAATAGAGAAATTAAAGAGAAATCAAAGAAAGAGCATGATGTATATATTTCGTTTGATCCAAAAATTTTAATTAATGAGAATCTGTTTGATCAAGAGAAAGTTATGAAACTGTAATCCCAAACAAACTTTTATAAACAAATTAAACAAGAAAAGAGTAAAGAAGAAACTCAAGAATATACAAAATCTAGTAAACGAGTTAATAAAGCAGAAAGACAGTTGCTTGATGACATTATTGCGCAAATCAAGGGGAGTGTAAAGCCGATTGGGAAGTCCTCTAAGCCGTTGAAGAAGAATAAGAGAACTAAAAATCTGACTTTCCAAGATATATTCCCAAATCTTGAATGATGATTGAAGAGGAATCATAATGAAAACACTGGCGAATGATCAAGAGCTATTGTATGTTGATGAATGATGATGATGATAATGATGATGATGAAGTTGACCATGATTGATATGTGATTCATAATGATTGATGTTGATGATGATTGATGAATGATTATGATTGATGGATGATTAGTGATTGATGATAATGAGTGATGATACTGGATGATGGTTGATATTTATTGATTCTGATGATGATGATTGATGATGATTATGATTATAATGATGATGATGATGCTCGAGGATGCTGATGATACTAATGTTGATGTTGATGAAGAATGATAGATCATAAAGATGAAGAAAAGCTGGATCAGTCAATGATGAAGATGAAATAAAATGATCAAATGAAATGTTTTCGATTTGAAATCTGTTTTCTTTCTATTAGAGCATATGCATTGCATTTATGTGTGTGATAAAGATATGTATGAATTTATAAAAATCACGTAGAACGAAGATAGAAAATATCTATTATGGGTTTGCATGAAGCATGAACAACTAGAAATTGTATGAATTAAATCAATTAGCAGACTAGAGACTTTTGAGAGTGAAAGCTTGGGAATGTGATAACATGCTTATACTAAGTGTATGTATATGCAAATTGATTTAAACACTTAGTAAGTGTGATTCTTTGGGTCCCACTATTTGCTTCTTGCGAGATCTTACCTCCATATGAATCATGATTTATAGAAAAACATTCATACTCAAGCCAACTTATATGTATGTGCATGTTGTTAGCGTGCTACGATAGGCTAGTACGCTGGTGGAACCACCTTGGTCGGGCGATCAAGGCCACGAGCCGTAGCTAGTTTTGTCGTAGGCCTGACCTATTTATTGTCATGCACCTGCATGGGTCGGTAGGTAGGTGGAGTCACTTTGGCCGGGTGGTCAGAGCCACCAGCTAACGACAATTTCATGTGGGGTTGACATTGTATATGTCGTGCATTATGTCGGGTCGACAGACAAGTGGGGTAAACTTGGCCGGGTTGACAAGTCCATGAGTCACACCCGATTACAACATAGGCCGATTTGTGAAATAAAGATAAAATGAATAAATGCTGAGCTGAGAAGAAGTGAAAAATAAAGAAAAAGAAAAATAAAAATGAAAATGAAAAAGGAAAAGAAAGAGATCTAATGGAGAGTTGGACAAGTGTGAGATAAATAGTGGGAATCGAGGTATATTCTATAAACTGAGTTAGTAGAAACATAAGTATATGCTAGTACTTGGAATGAGCTGCTGGATCTGAACGAGTTGAACAAACACAAGATCTAGAAAGCCAACGATTTATTCATGTGATTACTTGTCAGATTGCAGACACAGAAACATAGTATGATGCTTGTGAAGCTTGAATCTACTTAGTTTTCTTAAATTCCTACCAATCTTTATAAAAATTGCATGACTGCATGAGATCAGGCTTTGATTCTTTGAAAAGAAAATCATTAAAATGTAAAAAGAGTTTAAAAAGAGCCCTGATACGCTTCTGTTGAATGTTGCAGATTGGTTTATCAGGACGATGTGCAGGTTTAGTAGGCATGAATGTCCGGATTAAATCCCGCAAGGAGTGTGCATTGTTTTTTTTTCAAAGTTGATTGATTTTATGAGTTTTATGTGGTGTTTTCATTGAGGATGTGGTAAAAATTGTATATGTTTTGGCCAATTTGATTGACTGGGAGACGCAGAACCGTGTGATTCTTGTTGATTAGGCTTGTATATTTGTAAATAGTCATGATGCTAGCTTTTGAATCCATAAACTTATAGGGTTGACCCTTAGAAATTCCTGAAAACCAGCGGGTTTACCCTAGGAAAACCAGACTTGAACCCTTGGAAACCCTTGGAGTTTAGGTCCAAACTAAGAATAATCCCTTGCATTAATGTGTTTGCGTTAATTGTGATCAAAATCCTAATTTCCCCGACCAAAAATCGTATCTTAGATCCTTGAAATTGGTGTTTACCCTAGGTCAAACCCTTAAAAGTAATTAACTTGTATATACAGTGTGAAACCAAAACTAAAATAAAAAAGGAGAAAAAATAAAAAATAGAAATAAGTGATGTGATTATCCAGAATTAGCAAATGAACATGCAAGGTGGTCTTGAATTTAGAAAGTTGAGCAAGGAGGTTAGAAACTTCTAGAGAATAGTCCCAAGGAGAGAAGGGCGGGGGAGCTTATAAATAGAGGGCCAAGCCTCATTTGTTTTTCCTCGTGGATCTTCTTGGTGCATCTACTCTCCAGGTATGGTTTATTACCCTCCTCTTATTCATTATTTCTTCTTCATGTTCATTAGTCTTCATGATGGTGGAGAGAGAGTAGCCGATATAGATGATGCTTGAGGATGGCAAGCTTTTGTGATACCATCATGTTTATAGTTGGTTATCATCTTTCTCTTGAGCATAAGTATCTTACAACAATTGATGACGGATTTGAATAAAGAACATATTAGTCTTCCCCTCAGAGAGAGAGGACCATCATCTACTATACAGAGAGACATAGAGAGTCAGTGAGCATAGAGACATTTGAGAAGACTGTAGAGAGAGAATTTGGGCACGACAGAGCATCATGGGAAGAAAGAAGGTTTGTAGGAGTCTATGTGTGGAGAGAGAGTGACCCCGTGCTTGCTGTTTATCTGGGGTGAGAGGAGAGAGACTAGCAGCTCTGATTCATGGCACAGAAGGCAGTTGTCGGCGCTGTGTATATACAGAGAGAGAAGTAGAGAGAAGCAATGTCGTAATACTGTGATAGAGAGAGAAAATGGCATCCATATGGCTCTATTGCAGAGAGAGAGAGAGTCAAGAAAGGCGGCGCAGATAGATTTTATGAACGGTTCTAGAGAGAGCTTGAATTGTGGAGGGAGTTAGAGAGAGGAAGTTATGCCATTGACGGCCTCTAGTGGTGGGAGACAAAGGTCCGCCCTTGGTTGTTGCTGATGCACCATGGAAAGAGGTAGACAGCGCCGGTTTGGCAGCGATCGATGATGTGGTGAAGAGGGAGAAGCTGTCGCTAAAGAGAAACTGTCGTACCGACATGCTGACTGGCGCAAGAAGGAGAGAGAGAGACATGTACGAGTGTGGGCTGTAGGGTATGTCAGAGAGAGACCGAGGAAGTCGCATGGGTTGTCAAAGAGTGAGTCAGTGGACTTGTTCCACGTTAGAACTTAGAGGTAATGGAGTTGCAGGCTCTGGCGGCGCCTAGACACGGAGAGAGAAAACAAGGGGAGAGAGAGATGATCTGTTCGGCAGCGGCAGAGCACATACGCGTGGAGACAGAGAGAGAAACGTGGAGTTGGTTAGCACAGCAGAATTCGCAGGCGTGCAGGAGATGGTGGAGAGAGAATTGTAGAAGTTACTATCGTAGTGAGTAGAGAGAAGGCATGTCAGTGCTATGCGGGTGGCTGACGTGCAAGGAGACATCCGACAGAGAGATATGTGGAGAGCTCCTTGCCGCTGCTGATGGACACATGGAAACAGATCCGATGTTGTCAACACTGCACGGTGGTCGACGACATCGGAAGAGACCGATTGGAAGAGAGATATATATGCGGGTTGCCGAAGTGCAGATGAGTTATCATGTTGAGAGAGATGAGCGGGTGGCAGTTCACATGCAACGTGAGAGTCAGAACTTGGAGCGTAGAATCCCGCAAATGCGTTTCCCAGAGAGAACGATTGCGTGGGCTGGCACTCATGCGCGGAAAGAGAGAGAGAGAGAGAGAGAGAGAGAGAGAGAGAGAGAGAGAGAGAGAGAGAGAGAGAGAGAGAGAGAGAGAGAGAGAGAGAGAGAGAGAGAGAGAGATATGGAAGACTTGTAGGGCGTGACAAGATTCGCGAAGACATAGTGCAAGCGAGTAGAAGGGCATATTTGTCGTAAGATCGAGAACCAAACATGAAACTGCAAACTACATTGATTGAAAGAAAGCTTATCTAGTAATGAACATAAGTAGAGCATCATCTCTAGTCCTCTCGTAAATGAAGCTAATGCTAAATCTTCTCACAAACACTGTGTAATAGGAATACATGATGTAGGAAGCTCATCATGTACATATGATGGAGTTAAAATAATCGATCGCATAATATTTTCTTTTTGGGAAATGCACAACGTTGTGATATGCAGGCATACTAGCTTCACAGCGAAGCTCCATGATCATCATATAAGGGGCTTGTAGAATTAACAAAAACACACTATGGGTGAGATAATCACTCGCATGAGCATAACATTGACCATAGGATGATTCATTCTACCCAATTCTAATTATAATTGGCAAAACGAAACTGAAGATGAATGCCAGCAATTGCTCACCATAGTTATGATTGTGGTTGTTATGATTGGCATAAGTGGAGTGTAATCATTTTTTCCTCTCTCTTAACATGAACTCAATTGGGAATGAAAGTGAGCACGTATGAAGAGGCAATATTATTGATTTAAAATGCATCTTTCCATATCAAACGAGATGTAGATAGATATGTGTAATACAAAGATAAAATATAACCAAAACTCATCATAAAATCACTACAACATATGAGGGGCATATCGACGCTGCATATACCGACGGTCATAGTGGGCGTCGGTATAGCCCTCGGAAAATCTCACTAAGAGATACCGACGGTCAAGTGACCGTCGATATGACCATTTTAAACAGATTGTCGGTGTGGTCCGCAGTGAACGTAGGTATAAGCGTCGGTATCAGCGTCCGTATACGCGCCGGTAATTTACTGGAAACTACCAATTCGTATACCGACGTGCATACCGGCGGTGAATTTTTAAACATGCCGCGAATTTGAGAGCAAAACTTCACATTTCGGCACGTGTTTGAGTACAGTCGGTCTATTGTCGAACTTGCGCGTGCGAACCTGCATTGTCTTGTGCACACACACACACACGGATCTCTCTCTCTACACACACACACTCTCTCTCGACTTAGCTCTCACATCTTGGTAAGTGCTGCGCGTACTGTGAGCATTTGTGTTTCTGTATGCTTTAGGGTTTCTAATTTCTCTTTTCATTGATTTTGTAGAAGTTCGTTGGCGTCGATTGTTTGGAATTGGACGAGAGACGACCTACATTACGCTTTGATGACAACGATTCAAAGAGAGACATACTTGTAAGTGATTCTTTTATTCGCTATTGATAGAGAGAGAAGGAGAGAGAGAGAGAGAGAGAGAGAGAAAGAAAGAGAGAGAAGAGAAAGGAAGATACACATTAATTTACACATGCATACATACACACATACATGTACACACATGCATGCTTACATACACACACCTATAGACATATGCATGCTTACATACACACACACACACATGTACACATATGCATGCATACACACACACTTAAGTTTACACACATGCATACATACACACACATGCACACATGCATGTATACATACACACACATGTATATGCATGCATACACATACACACACATACACATACATGCATGCGTATACATATACACACATGCATACATACACACATATATACACACATGCATACATACACACATATACACACGTGCATGTATACATACACACACATGTATACGCATGCATACACATATACACACATACACATACACACACATGCACATACATGCATGCATACATACACACACGTACACACACATGCACACACATGCATGCCTATATACACACACATACACATACACACATATGTATACATATGTATACATACACACAAATATGTACACATGCATACATACACACACATATATACACACATGCATACATACACATTTTAGGGTTTTAGGTTTAGATATTTAAGATTAGGGTTTTAGGATTTAGTATTGCAGATTGAAGTCTAAGTCTTTCTTATTAGGTTTTTAGGATTTTAATACGTACATAACATATATACACAAACACACATACACATATAATACATACATACATGTAGATACACATGCATACAAAAATATACATATTTTAGATTTAAATCTTTAAGATTAGGGTTTTAGGGTTATAACACCTACATAACATATATGCACACATACACATACACATATAATACATATATACATGTATATACACATGTATACAGAATTATACAGATTTTAGGTCTAGATATTTAAGATTAGGATTTTAGGGTTTAGTATTTCAGATTTAAGTCTAAGTCTTTCTGATTAGGGTTTTAGGATTTTAATACGTAGATTACATATATACACAAACACACATATACATATAATACATACATACATGTAGATACACATGCATACAAAAATATACATATTTTAGATTTAAATCTTTAAGATTAGGGTTTTAGGGTTATAACACCTACATAACATATATGCTTACATACACTTATACATGTAATACATATATACATGTATATACACATGTATACAGAAATATACATATTTTAGGTCTAGATATTTAAGATTAGGGTTTTAGGATTTAGTATTTCATATTTAAGTTTGAGTCTGTCTGATTAAGGTTTTAGGATTTTAATACATAAATTACATATATACACAAACACACATATACATATAATACATACATACATGTAGATACACATGCATACAAGAATATACATATTTTAGGTCTACATATTTAAGATTAGGGTTTTAGGGTCTAGTATTTCAGATCTAGAATTTTAAGATTAGGGTTTTAATTAAAAATCTGAATATATAAATAAATATATATATAAAATAAGATAATTATATACATAAATAAATATAAAAAGAACTAATGTTTTAACTAATTTAAATAAATATTTATAATTAAATATATAAAAATAGGATTACGTAAGGAAAAAAATCTGAATATATGAATAAATATATATAAAAAATAAGATAATTATATACATAAATAAATATAAAAAGAACTAGTGTTTTAAATAATTTAATTAAATATTTATAATTAAATATATAAAATTAAATATATAAAAATAGGATTACGTAAGAAAGAAAATTTGAATATATAAATAAATATATATATAAAATAAGATAATTATATACATAAATAAATATAAAAAGAACTAGTGTTTTAAATAATAATTAAATATATAAAATTAAATACATAAAAATAGGATTATGTATGAAAAAAATCTGAATATATAAATAAATATATATATATAAAATAAGATAATTATATACATAAATAAATATAAAAAGAATTAGTGTTTTAAATAATTTAATTAAATATTTATAATTGAATATATAAACTTAAATATATAAAAATAAGATTACGTAAGACACAAAATCTGAATATATAAATAATATATATATAAAATAAGATAATTATACACATAAATAAATATAAAAAGAACTAGTGCTTTAAATTATTTAATTAAATATATATAATTAAATATAATTAAGTAAAGATAAAATTTGAATATATAAATAAATATATAAATACACAAACACACATACTTATATACCTATCTATATTCACATATATATTCATATACACATATATATACACATGCATACATATATATACATAATTTAGGTCTAGATCTTTAAAATTAGGGTTTTAGGATTTAGGCATACATATAACTTAATTAAGAGGAAAAAAAATCTGAATAAATAAATAAATATATATAAAAAATAGGATCAATCAAGAAAAAATCCGAATATATAGATAAAATAGGATAGCTATATAGATTAGGGTTTTAAAACTAGGATTTTAATTTTTTTTAGGTATTTAAGTATTTAGGTCTTTAGGAGTTAGAGTTTTAGGTTTAATAAAAAAAGAAATGTTCTAAAATATTCTAAAATGTCCATATTGTAGCAGATGGCTTCTTTGGATTCTGAAGAGAGAATGGCATGTCCTTGCACACAGTGCAAGTATCAAATTTATCAGAAACGACGGATTTGTATTGCACATGTTAGAGAGTATGGATCCTTTGATAGGAGTCGACTGGAAAACCTAAGCTATCATTCGCATGGTCCCCCGAGTGAGCAGATGGACCCAAACGACATTGCACCGGTAACATCTCATGGAAAAAAGAGAGCAAAAAAGGACTTAGACGTAGAAGCAAGCACTAATAATATTACACAAAATGAACATATGGAAGAGATGCTTAAAGCATTTTATGAGATGGACAAAGATCATGATGATGAAAAAGGTATCGACGAGAGTTTCATGGACATAAGAGAAATTCCACGATCAAAAGTTGATGAAGAAGATGAAAACATGTGAAGATTAGCTCGTTTACCACTTTACAATGGAGCAAAGATATCTATACTACGTGCTTCACTTACGATGCTCAATCTGCAATCCATTTATGGATGGTCAGATAGTAGTGTCACTGAATTGTTCAGGTAAGTGGAGAACAAATTGGCTTTCATTGTTGTATCACAATAACTTCATTTACTAATATCATTTTAATTGCTTATTGTAGGCTTCTTAAAGATCAAATTTTTCCACAGGGCAATGACATGCCTCCAACACGTGGAGATGCAAAAAAACTTTTACTGTCGATTGGAATGGACTATACAAAAATTCATGCTTGTCCGAATGATTGCATTCTCTTTTGAAATGAGTATGAGCATCTCCATGTATGTCCAAAGTGTGGAGCAAATAGATTTAGAGAAGACGTTATAGGCGAAGCAATCCCCGCAAATATTCTTCGCCACTTTCCTATCATTCCACGATTTAAGAATATGTTTAGATGCAAATCTATAGCTGAGTTAATGTCATGGCATACAAAGAGCAAGTCTACAGATAATGTACTGCGAGTGCCAGCTAACTCTGATGCTTGGAAGCACATAGATAGTAAGTGGCCAGAGTTTGCTAGTGAGCCTCGGTCCATTCGTCTAGGCCTAGCTATGGATGGAGTGAATCCATTTGGATTACGCAGTTCTTCATGGAGCACATGGCCTGTATGTTTGGTCAATTATAATATCCCACCATGGTTGGCCACAAAGAAAGGTCATTTATTATTAGCTCTTATTGTACCAGGTAAGTATAAGGTAAAAAATATGGATGTATATCTTGCACCACTTGTGGAAGAACTGCGCATTTTATGGGATGGGATCACTGTGCGTGACATGTCTCAACCTATAAGAAGACGAGACGTGCGAGTGCAAGGCATACTTATGTGGACAATCCATGATTGGCCTCGTTATAGTGAATGTTCAGGTTTATCGATTGCGGGTTACCATGCTTGTCCTTTATGCGGACCACGACTCGAAGCATGCTATTCCAAAGCACTACGTAAAACTGTCTATGAAGGACATCATAGATATTTGTCTGATGGGCATGTTTTATGTGAAGGACCAATTGGTCGACAAGCGCAACACCAAATGAAAGCTAGCAATTAGAAACACCTGTGGGATTCAGAAAATCCAATTGCTCGCATGAAACGGTTGTCCATTTTTCATGAACTCCCTTATTGGAGTGAATTGGTGATCAATCATTTGGTAGACCCGATGCATATTTTCAAGAATGTGAGAGAGATGCTTTGGAAAACTTTGATCGCAAAGAAAGAAAGCAAAGCACAAAGGAACGACCTAGAAGAGTGAGGTCGTATGCGAGAGTTGTGGGCAATTACTAAGCCGAACGGAATAGTATCGTTACCAAGAACTCCTTGGGTGCTTCGCACAATGGAAGAGCAACAAGTGAAAAAAACAATTTCAGAGTTTAGTACACCTACTAGATGCATGAGATGTCTAAAGACAACTTTCACATGAAACGATGATCTTGCAGGACTCAAGTCTCATGATTGGCACAAGTTTTTACAGTTTGTGCTCCCTGTAGCCCTAAAAGATTGTCTTTCAGAGGATGTACGAGAAACCATTTATAAAATTAGTTTTTTAGTATGGTGGATATCTTCTAAAGAGATAAACAGAGATAGCATAGAGAGTGCGAAACTCAATGCTATCGAGGCTGTTTGTAAGGTAGAGAAATACTTTCCCATAAGTATTCTCACTATTCAACTTCATTTACTAGTTCATGTAGTAGATGAAGTTGCAATAGTAGGAACTGTCCACAGTCGATGGATGTTCTTCTTAGAGCGCTTTATGAAGACTTTAAAAGGGTTTGTTCGACAGAGAGCACGTCCAGAGGGTAGCATGATAGAGGGATGGCTTGTACAAGAATCTCTTGTATTCATTACTGAGTTTCTACGTATATCGGTTCCCGAAATGCCTTGCTTATGGAGAAATGATGAAGATGTTCGTCTCGTATGCGATGAACCACAAGGTAAAGGATTGCAAAGAAAAATGGATGCAGCTTTCAGAGAGAAGGCAATGAAGTTTTGCTAGTTAACTCTGAGCCTATGCAAAAGTGGTTAGAAAGAAATGAACTTGCCAAGGAAACTAATGCAAAGGAAAGAGCTCAGTTTCGAAGAAATCGTTCTACTTAATTTTTGGCTCTTCCAGAAAATCTTCGACCTCTCCCACCTTTTCCAATGAGCAGATGGCTAGATGCAGCGATTTTACAAGCAAAGGGAGTGGGTGAAGATATCTCTGAAGAAGAAGAAGAACTCCCAAAAGGATGTGATTGGGAGTATATCAAATACGGTGCACTATGGTCTCATGGACGACACTTTCCAATCGCACGAATTGATCAAAACCGGTCTACTTTTGATAGTGGAGTGATGGTGAATTTTTTGCAAAAAAGGAGAGCGAGTGCAAGAGATGATAATGCTCTAGAAGGCAAGTTAGATTATTGTGGTGTGATTCAAGACATCTTGAAACTATCTTTTAGAAAGTTTGATTACTTTGTTTTTGATGTGAAATGGTTCAAAGTAGTCACCTCTGGAAGAAATGCAGCAGTGAGACGAGATAAGAGCGGTTTGCTTCAAGTCGACTCCACAAGATTATGGACAGATGAAAAGGATACATTTGTACTTCCCGAACACTGTGAGCAAGTTGTTTTTATACCAGATTCAAAAGACCCGGAGTGACTATTTGTTTTACAAGTCGCTCCATGTAGTAGACAAATTTTTGAAAATGCAGATGTAGAAGAAAGTCCATCTCTAGTGGACTCAGAGATTCATTCGATAGTTGAGGAGGAAGAGATCATTGTTCGAGAAGAAGAGGTCATTGAAGAAGAGGTCATTGTTCGAGAAGACAAAGCAATAGACGATGATCAGGAGAAAACCAGCATAGCAAGTGATTTAGAAGCCATCAATTTAGAGATAGATATTCTCGGTGCATCGGATCTTCAAGAGGATGCTAGAATAGAGGACTTTTGAATAAAAGTACGTACTAATTTTTGGTTTTTTTTGTTTATTTCCTATATTATTTTTCTTATCGCATGCTAATTATTTCAGTTCTTTTATTAGTGCACCGTATTTGATATACTTCCAATCACATCCTTTTGCGAGTTCTTCTTCTTCTTTAGAGATATCTTCACCTGCCGCCTTTGCTTCTGAAACCACTGCATCTAGCCATCTGCTCGTTGGAAAAGGTGGGAGAGGTCGAAGATTTTTTGGAAGAGGCAAAAATCGAGTGGAACGATTTCTTCTAAACTGAGCTCTTTCCTTTGCGTTAGTTTCCTTGGCAATTTCAGACCTTTCTAACCACTTTTGCATAGGCTCAGAGTTAACTATGCAAAACATCATTGCCTTCTCTCTGAAAGCTGCATCCATTTTTCTTTGCAATCCTTTACCTTGTGGTTCATCGCTTACAAAACGAACATCTTCATCATCGCTCCATAAGCGAGGCATTTCGGGATCTGATATACGTAGAAACTCAGTAATGCATACAAGAGATTCTTGTACAAGCCATCCCTCTGCCATGCTACCCTCTGGACGTGCTCTCTGTCGAACAAACCCTTTTAATGTCTTCATAAAGCGCTCTAAGAAGAACATCCATCGACTATGGACAGTTCCTGCTATTGCAACTTCATCTACTACATGAACCAGTAAATGAAGTTGAATAGTGAGAATACTTGTGGGAAAGTATTTCTCTACCATGCAAACAGCCTCGATAGCATTGAGTTTCGCACTCTCTATGCTATCTCTATTTATCTCTTTGGAAGATATCCATCGTACTAAAGAACTAATTTTATAAATGGTTTTTCGTACATCCTTTGAAGGACAATCTCTTATGGCTACAGGGAGCACAAACTATAAAAACTTGTGCCAATCATGAGACTTGAGTCCTGCAAGATCGTCGTTTCGTGTGAAAGCAGTCTTCAGACATCTCATGCATCCAGTAGGTGTACGGAACTCTTAAATTATTTTCTTCACTTGTTGCTCTTCCATCCTCCGAAGCACCCAAGGAGCTCTTGATAACAACACTGTTCCGTTGGGCTTAGTAATCGCCCACAACTCTCGCATACGATCTCGATCTTCTAGGTCGTCCCTTTGTGCTTTGCTTTCTTTCTTTCTGATTAGAGTTTTCCAAAGCATCTCCCCCACATTCTTGAAAATATGCATCGGGTCCACCAAATGATTGATCACCAATTCACTCCAATCAGGGAGTTCATGAAAAATGGACAACCGTTTCATGCCAACAACTGGATTTTTTGAATCTCACAGTTGTTTCCAATCGCTAGCTTCCATTTGGTGTTGCGCTTGTCGACCAATTTGTCCTTCACGTAAAACATGCCCATTAGGCAAATATCTATGATGTCCTTCATAGACAGTTTTACGTAGTGCTTTGGAATAGCGTGCTTCGAGTCGTGGTCCGCATAAAGGACAAGCATGGTAACCCGAAATCGATAAACCTGAACATTCACCATAACTAGGCCAATCATGCATTGTCCACATAAGTATGCCTCGCACTCGCACTTCTCGGCTTCTTATAGGTTGAGACATGTCACGCACAGTGATCCCATCCCATAAAATGCGTAGTTCTTCCACTAGTGGTGCAAGATAAACATCCATATTTTTTACCTTATACTTACTTGGTACAATAAGAGCTAATAATAAATGACCTTTCTTTGTGGCCAACCATGGTGGGATATTATAATTGACCAAACATACAGGCCATGTGCTCCATGAAGAACTGCGTAATCCAAATGGATTCACTCCATCCATAGCTAGGCCTAGACGTATGGACCGAGGCTCACTAGCAAACTCTGGCCACTTACTATCTATGTGCTTCCAAGCATCAGATTCAGTTGGCACTCGCATTACATTATCTGTAGACCTGCTCTTTGTATGCCATGACATTAACTCATCTATAGATTTGCATCTAAACATGTTCTTAATTCGTGGAATGATAGGAAAGTGGCGAAGAACCTTTGCGCGGATTGCTTTGCCTACAACGTCTTCTCTAAATCTATTTGCTCCACACTTTGGACATACGTGGAGATGCTCGTACTCATTCCGAAAGAGAATGCAATCATTCAGACAAGCATGAATTTTTGTATAATCCATTCCAATGGACTGTAAAAGCTTTTTCGCATCTCCACGTGATGGAGGCATGTCATTGCCCTCAGGCAAAATTTGATCTTTAAGAAGCCTGCAATAAGCAGTTAAAATTATGTTAGTAAATTAAGTTATTGTGATACAACAATGAAAGCCAATTTGTTCTCTACTTACCTGAACAATTCAGTGACACTACTATCTAACCATCCATAAATGGATTGCAGATTGAGCATCGCGAGTGAAGCACGTAATACAGATATATTTGCTCCATTGTAAAGTGGTAAACGAGCTAATCTTCGCATGGTTTCATATTCTTCATCAACTTCTGATCTTGGAATTTTTATTGTGTCCATGAAACTCTCGTCGACACCTTCTTCACCATCATGAACATCTGGAATCTCATAAAATGCTTCAAGCATCTCTTCCATATGTTCATTCTGTGTAATATTATTAGTGCTTGCTTCTACGTCTAAGTTCTTTTTTGCTCTCTTTTGTCCACGAGATGTTACCGGTGCAATGTCGTTTGGATCCATCTGCTCACCTGGGGGACCATGCGAATGATAGCGTAGGTTTTCCAGTCGACTCCTATCAAAGGATCCATGCTCTCTAACATGTGCAGTACAAATCCGTCGTTTCCGATAAATTTGATACTTGCACTATGTGCAAGGACATGCCATTCTCTCTTTAGGATCCAAAGAAGCCATCTGCTACAATATAGACATTTTAGAACATTTGTTTTTTTATTAAACCTAGAAATCTAACTCTTAAAGACTTAAATCAGAAATACTAAAACTAAATACTTAAATACCTAAGAAAACTAAAAACCCTAATCTATATAGTTATCCTATTTTATCCTATTTTCCTCTTAAATAAGTTATATGTATGCCTAAACCCTAAAACCCTAATTTTAAAGATCTAGACCTAGAACTAAAACATATATATATATATATATGTATGCATGTGTATATATATGTGTATATGTATATATGTGAATATAGATAGGTATATAAGTATGTGCGTTTGTGTATTTATATATTTATTTATATATTCAGATTTTTTCTTTAATTATTTATATTTAATTATATATATTTAATTAAATAACTTAAAATATATATTTATATATTTATTTATATATTTATTTATATATTCATATATTTAATTGTATATATTTAATTAAATAATTTAAAACATATATTTATATATTTATCCTATTTTTATATATTTAATTCTATATATTTAATTATATATATTTAATTAAAACCCTAATCTTAAAATTCTAGATTTGAATTACTAAACCCTAAAACCCTAATCTTAAATATGTAGACCTAAAATATGTATATTTCTGTATACATGTGTATATACATGTATATATGTATTATATGTGCTTGTGTATGTGTGCATATATCTTATGTAGGTGTTATAAACCTAAAACCCTAATATTAAAGATTTAAATATAAAATATGTATATTTTTGTATGCATGTGTATGTATATATGTTATATATGTATTAAAGCCTAAAATCCTAATTAGAAAGACTTAGACTTAAATCTGAAATACTAAACCCTAATCTTAAATATCTAGACCTAAAACCCTAAAACCCTAGTTCTTTTTATATTTATTTATGTATATAATTATCTTATCTTATATATATATTTATTCATATATTCAGTTTTTTTCTTACATAATCCTATTTTTATATATTTAATTTTATATATTTAATTATAAATATTGAATTAAATTATTTAAAACACTAGTTCTTTTTATATTTATTTATGTATATAATTATCTTATTTAATATATATATTTATTGATATGTTCAAATTTTTTTTCCTTACGTAATCCTATTTTTATATATTTAATTATATATATTTAATTATATATATTTAATTATATATATTTAATTAAAACCCTAATCTTAAAATTCTAGATCCGAAATACTAAACCCTAAAACCCTAATATTAAATATGTAGACCTAAAATATGTATATTTCTGTATACATGTGTATATACATGTATTTACACATGCATACATACACACATACATGTACACACATGCATGCTTACATACACACACCTATACACACATGCATGCTTACATACACACACACATGTACACATATGCATGCATACACACACACATACATAAATTTACACACATGCATACATACACACACATGCACACATGCATGTATACATACACACACATGTATACGCATGCATACACATACACACACATACACATACATGCATGCGTATACATATACACACATGCATACATACACACATATATACACACATGCATACATACACACATATACACACGTGCATGTATACATACACACACATGTATACGCATGCATACACATATACACACATACACATACACACACATACACATACATGCATGCATACATACACACACGTACACACACATGCACACACATGCATGCCTACATACACACACATACACATACACACATATGTATACACATGTATACATACACACACACATGTACACATGCATACATACACACACATATATACACACATGCATACATACACATTTTAGGGTTTTAGGTCTAGATATTTAAGGTTAGGGTTTTAGGGTTTAGTATTGCAGATTTAAGTCTAAGTCTTTCTGATTAGGATTTTAGGATTTTAATACGTAGATAACATATATACACAAACACACATATACATATAATACATACATACATGTAGATACACATGCATACAAAGATATACATATTTTAGATTTAAATCTTTAAGATTAGGGTTTTAGGGTTATAACACCTACATAACATACATGCACACATACACATACAAATATAATACATATATACATGTATATACACATGTATACATAAATATACATATTTTAGGTCTAGATATTTAAGATTAGGGTTTTAGGGTTTAGTATTTCAGATTTAAGTCTAAGTCTTTTTGATTAGGGTTTTAGGATTTTAATACGTAGATTACATATATACACAAACACACATATACATATAATACATACATACATGTAGATACACATGCATACAAAAATATACATATTTTAGATTTAAATGTTAATGATTAGGGTTTTAGGGTTATAACACCTACATAACATATATGCACACACACACTTACACATGTAATACATATATAGATGTATATACACATGTATACAGAAATATACATATTTTAGGTCTAGATATTTAAGATTAGGGTTTTAGGATTTAGTATTTCAGATTTAAGTCTAATTCTTTCTGATTAAGGTTTTAGGATTTTAATACATAGATTACATATATACACAAAAACACATATACATATAATACATACATACATGTAGATACACATGCAGACAAAAATATACATATTTTAGGTGTACATATTTAAGATTAGGGTTTTCGGGTTTAGTATTTTAGATCTAGAATTTTAAGATTAGGGTTTTAATTAAAAATCTGAATATATAAATAAAAAAATATATAAAATAAGATAATTATATACATAAATAAATATAAAAAGAACTAATGTTTTAAATAATTTAACTAAATATTTATAATTAAATATATAAAATAAAATATATAAAAATAGGATTACGTAAGGAAAAAAAATCTGAATATATGAATAAATAAATATATATATATATATATATATATATATATATATATATATATATATATATATATATATATATATATATATATATATATAATAAGATAATTATATACATAAATAAATATAAAAAGAACTAGTGTTTTAAATAATTTAATTAAATATTTATAATTAAATATATAAAATTAAATATATACAAATAGGATTACCTAAAAAGAAAATCTGAATATATAAATAAATATATATATAAAATAACATAATTATATACATAAATAAATATAAAAAGAACGAGTGTTTTAAATAATTTAATTAAATATTGATAATTAAATATATAAAATTAAATATATAAAAATAGGATTATGTAAGAAAAAAATCTGAATATATAAATAAATATATATATAAAATAAGATAGTTTTATATATAAATAAATATAAAAAGAACTAGTGTTTTAAATAAATCAATTAAATATTTATAATTCAATATATAAAATTAAATATATAAAAATAGGATTACGTAAGAAAGAAAATATGAATATATAAATAAATATATATATAAAATAACATAATTATATACATAAATAAATATAAAAAGAACCAGTGTTTTAAATAATTTAATTAAATATTGATAATTAAATATATAAAATTAAATATATAAAAATAGGATTATGTAAGAAAAAAATCTGAATATATAAATAAATATGTATATAAAATAAGTTAGTTATATATATAAATAGATATAAAAAGAGCTAGTGTTTTAAATAAATCAATTAAATATTTATACTTGAATATATAAAATTAAATATATAAAAATAGGATTACGTAAGAATTAAAATCTGAATATATAATTAAATATATATTTAAAATAAGATAATTATATACATAAATAAGTATAAAAAGAACTAGTGCTTTAAATTATTTAGTTAAATATATATATATAATTAAATATAATTAAGTAAAGAAAAAAATCTAAATATATAAATAAATATATAAATAAATATATAAATACACAAACACACATACTTATATACCTATCTATATTCACATATATATTCATATACACATATATATACACATGCATACATATGAATACATAATTTAGGTATAGATCTTTAAAATTAGTGTTTTAGGGTTTAGGCATACATATAACTTAATTAAGAGGAAAAGAATCTTAATAAATAAATAAATATATATATACAATAGGATGAACCAAGAAAAAACCTGAATATATAGATAAAATAGGATAGCTATATAGATTAGGGTTTTACAACTAGGATTGAAAGGGTTTTTAGGTATTTAAGTATTTAGGTCTTTAGGAGTTAGATTTTTAGGTTTAATAAAAAAAGAAATGTTCTAAAATATTCTAAAATGTTCTAAAATGTCCATATTGTAGCAGATGGCTTCTTTGGATCCTGAAGAGAGAATGGCATGTCCTTGTACACAGTGCAAGTATCAAATTTATCGGAAACGACGGATTTGTACTGTACATGTTAGAGAGTATGGATCCTTTGATAGGAGTCAACTAGAAAACCTACGCTATCATTTGCAAGGTCCCCCGGGTGAGCAGATGGACCCAAACGACATTGCACCGGTAACATTTTCGTGGACAAAAGAGAGCAAAAAAGGACTTAGACGTAGAAGCAAGCACTAATAATATTACACAGAATGAACATATGGAAGAGATGCTTGAAGCATTTTATGAGATGGACAAAGATCATGATGATGAAGAAGGTGTCGACGAGAGTTTCATGGACAGAACAAAAATTCCACGATCAGACGTTGATGAAGAAGATGAAAACATGCGAAGATTAGCTCGTTTACCACTTTACAATGGAGCAAAGATATCTGTACTACGTGATTGACTCGCGATGCTCAATCTGCAATCCATTTATGGATGGTCAGATAGTAGTGTCACTGAATTGTTAAGGTAAGTGGAGAACAAATTGGCTTTCATTGTTGTATCACAATAACCTCATTTACTGATATCATTTTAATTGCTTATTGCAGGCTTCTTAAAGATCAAATTTTGCCAGAGGGCAATGACATGCCTCCAACACGTGGAGATGCGAAAAAACTTTTACAGTCCACTGGAATGGACTATACGAAAATTCATGGTTTTCTGAATGATTGCATTCTCTTTCGGAATGAGTATGAGCATCTCTACGTATGTCCAAAGTGTGGAGCAAATAGATTTAGAGAGGATGTTATAGGCAAAGCAATCCTCACAAAGGTTCGTCGCCACTTTCCTATCATTCCACGAATTAAGAACATGTTTAGATGCAAATCTATAAATGAGTTAATGTCATGGCATACAAAGAGCACGTCTACAGATAATGTAATGCGAGTGCCAGCTGACTCTGATGCTTGGAAGCACATAGATAGTAAGTGGCCAGAGTTTGCTAGTGAGCCTCGGTCCATACGTTTAGGCCTAGCTATGGATGGAGTGAATCCATTTGGATTACGCAGTTCTTCATGGAGCACATGGCCTGTATGTTTGGTAAATTATAATATCCCACCATGGTTGGCCACAAAGAAAGGTCATTTATTATTAGCTCTTATTGTACCAGGTAAGTATAAGGTAAAAAATATGGATGTATATCTTGCACCACTTGTGGAAGAACTGCGCATTTTATGGGACCTATAATTAAAACATAAAGTTGATTTGTTGAACAAACAAGTTAATGACCTAGAAACATTGAAATGTGATAATGAGCATGAGGTAAAATTCCAAGGCATATCTGCACAGAAACAATCATTAGGTCTTAGAAAATCCACTCCTAGAGTGACACCTAGGAAATCAAGTTCGGATGAGAAGAGACCTATATGTTGCTTTTGGTGTGATCGATTTGGGTATATGTTTTGGGATTGTCTAGCATATGAGAGTGCATGCAAACATAGACTTGTAAGTGAGCATGATGGAAGAATTTGCAAATGAATGTAGGAAAAGGTGGGATGAAGAAATATTTTGAAGAGACTAAAATGAGATCAATGTCAATTCAAAAGATATGGAAACCAGAAACTCATGAAGATATTAAATCTAATGAACAAAGAACTATGTAATCTATTCAAATTCAAGAGAAACCAATTGAAGAAACCAAAGGTATACCGATAAAGGGTGAAAAACAAAGTATTGAGCAGATATTAAAAGAGCAAATAAAAATAGTTCATAAAGGAGATTCTAATAGAGAAATTAAAGAGAAATCAAAGAAAGAGCATGATGTATATATTTTGTTTGATCCAAAAATTTTAATTAATGAGAATCTGTTTGATCAAGAGAAAGTTATGAAATTGTAATCCCAAACAAACTTTGATAAACAAATTGAACAAGAAAAGAGTAAAGAAGAAACTCAAGAATATACAAAATCTAGTAAACGAGTTAATAAAGCAGAAAAACAGTTGCTTGATGACATTATTGCGCAAATCAAGGGGAGTGTAAAGCTGATTGGGAAGTCTTCTAAGCCGTTGAAGAAGAATAAGAGAACTAAAAATCTGACTTTCCAAGATATATTCGCAAATCTTGAATGATGATTGAAGAGGAATTGCAAGAGAACAAGGATTACGACCACCACATACTAGAGAGATGACTCTCCTCCCAACCAAATGCCTCTATATATAGCTCTCTCCAGGGGACTACCTTCTTGGGCAGGTGGATACTAATCATCCAAGTGTCAGCCATGTAACTACATGTGCGCCAAGTGTCCAGTGGATGCTTCTAGAAGGTTCTAGAGCTCTTTGGGCAAAATACTCTTCCCATGTACCTCATGGGGATTGAACCCAAGACCTCGTCCTTCACATCCTTGAGACTTAACCACTAAGCTAAGTGGTTCACTTGTTCACAAGAGCACAAGACCTCCTAGTAAGTCTAAACTCGAGATCTTTGGTCATACACACGGATGACCAAACGGTGTCCGATTTCAGATCTGTCTGAACCGGCCAGACCCTTGGATCATAGACTTACTTTATTACATTCTTCCCCCCTTGGAAAAGATTTTCGTCCTCGAAAATAGAGCTATATACATACTGTAGGCAACCCCCGAGCCTCATGTTCTAAAACTGGAAGAACATGGTCATGTTCTAGAACTGGAAGAACATGTCTCATCTCTGTGGTGGCATCCCTACCCAAATGATTCAAAACACTATCCAGGTTTGCACTTTGATAAACGGGACAAAGTACAAACTAGTGAAGAATAATAAGGGTGGATCTAATGACATCCCTGGCTAATTCACAGTTTCTGGATGTGCGATCTAGGCACAAACATGTGAATTAGGTGGATTGAAATTACTAGTCCATTTCTAGGCATAACTGGTGCATGGGCTTAGTAATGAAGGTGGGATTCTTATCCCTCGCAAGACTTTGAGAATTCTTGATTCACTTGAATTTGTTTTGGAGAACTTGAAGTGTGGTTGTCCCATACATCTAACTTTAGATGTCTGTTCAATGGTTTACTTTTATCTAACAGTTACTTGATTTTTTCACCCGACTAAAGGACTACTTTGTCCCAATGAGTTTGAAAAAATCCTATGTAAACTGTAGGAGAAAGTTTACCATTCCGGTGGAATCAACCATACTAACTTCACCAATTCAAATTCAAAATGAAAATTGTCCAACTTAGGACACTTTTCTCAAAGACTTTTAACTGAAAGTTCTTGGGAATTGTCAATCTAATGAGCAATTCCTAACTTCTTTATTCTAGAGTATACTGGACTCTAGGAAATTATTTAGGCTATAACTTGAAGCAAACTCAAATGAATAAGTCCACTTAGACTTATCATCTTTTGAAGATTGAAAAGGTTCTTGTACATAACATCTATCTAGGATGTTCAAGTTAGTTATCTAATTCTAACCGGCTATCCCTGGTCTTTTGCAAAAGGAATCAGATACCATATCTGAGTCAATTCCAAAAGATTTGGAAAGCGGAAAGAGATAACTAAGACTTTGTACAACCAATTCAAACTTCGCACATACATAAACTTGCTATGAGTCAAAGTCTAGTTGACTCAGGACTTCAACTTTTCAAAGATCAATTTCAATAAGATATTGAAGCATTGTCTTTATCTTTAAGAGAAATAAGCTAGCTTCTCAAAAAGATTCAAAGCAAATAAAAAACATCATCCAACCACAAGATACTAGTGTGGTAACCAACATCAGTGTGTCGACCCACTGAGGTTATGCTGATGAGTTTTGTATTCAAATAATGCTTCACTTGAGACTAAGTTCAGGTCACATTCAATCTTTTTGACTCCGTGAATGCAATTCTTGTGCATTTCTTTGAGTCTAAAAGAGTGAATTTTATCAAGTTACACTAGGAACTTGATGCTTGACTTAGTCAATTAAATCTTTAGTTGAAAAGATCAACTCAAAATCAAAGTCCAACTTCTTTCAGAAATTTATCAAATATTTCTGATCAATAACACTTAAGCTTGAAGTGTTCTTAGAAGATCTTGGAAGTTACTTACTTCATATCTTCAGTTTCCTTGATCTTGAAGTTACCTAGAAGTATCGTAAGATACTACTTTCATCCTTTACGAATTAAACTTTTCCTTGAAGTCTTAATTCCCTTGAGGATGAAACCTAACTTCAAAATCCAAACTAGGACTAAAAGATAATCATCATCCCACGGTCCGATGTCCCATTCCATCTTTCCTACATCAATCTGAGTATAAAATCTGGTGTCCCATACCACCCTATTTTATATTCACATTAATGTGTGGGTGATTCTTATCCTAAAGTCTAAACATCTCTTGATAGAGTACCTTATTTCTTCAATTCTTTTACAAGAATTGGAAGTTTCAGGCATTACCTCTAACTAGATTTTCTAGGTTTTGATTCCTTCACATGATCGTCTCACAATCATGTGCTTTACCTTGGGAACTTGAAAACCTTTAATAGAATATCTCCAATCCTTTTTGCTAGGGTTTTCAAATGAAAACCAATAAGAATTCCAAGTACTTGAATTTTCTTGAATTCAAGTTCAATTGGTTTACCCTTGACCAATTTTGTAGCGACAAGAGCTTTTGACTTCTTGTCTTTAGATTCCTTTCTTTACTGTTGCTTTAGGTACCTACCCCGGGGACTTTATTTAGGAATCTCTTTACTGCTTAAGTCTTAAGCATCCGCTCATGCTTTCTGAATTTGTACCAAAATCCCTTTAAGGATAGGTAAACACTTATGTTTTACCTTCCACAGACTTAATTACCATTTTCACGGTTGCAGACTACATTCTTGGAATTTCTTTACTTTGTTCAGACTTGGAACAACGTACTCTTTTTCACAGTTTTCCATCGAATAAATGGAACTTGAGTGAATACTTCCTAACGGAAATTTTTATTGCCAATACTTGGGCAATCTACAAAGTAGTTCTAATCGTACATTACTTGGACAATCATGGCCAAGATTGATCAAGTCTGATTGATCCTTGCGACAAAAATAAAGACTTAGTCTTTATCTTTAAGATCTCTTAAAACTATCTTAAGCTTCTTTGCTTACCTGCAGAATTTTTAGAGATCTTTCCCTTTACACAAGTCCAAGCATACACTTATGCCTCTCAGATTCCAAAGCTAAGAATCTTTGATATACCTTTAGGTTATATCACAAATAGGACTTGAAATACCACTTCTAGTGGTTTGGGACATGTAGGGAACTACTTATAGTATGAAGAATTTCATTCTCAAAACTTGAAAGAATGCCATTTCTTCAAAGACTTGAGATTCCTTCTAAGGAATAACTTGAGCAAATGATTCATCTTGGAATCTTTTGCAATATTAAAAGAACATTTGAAAGAAATTCTTTCAAATAATATCCAAAAAATTTACTGATTCAATTGTATTCATTTCCTGAGTATCAAACTAGAGACAAAATATCACATTTTGGAGATGGTTTCCCATGCCACTATGAAAGTTTAAGTTGAACTTTCATTTATGTGATATCGACTTCTATTCTTGAGTTGATACAAAACTCATTATTATTGGTCAATCTTCAGATGTTACTAGAGTCCTTTAAACATATTTCACCAATCAAAATTATGTTTAAAGTCCAAGCATCTATTGATGATTGATCTAATAGTAATGTTACTGTGAACACAACTTTGAACTTTATAACTTGTTTAGGAGAAGTTCATGGATTGAAAATCCATTTCTTGGAACTTTCTATTCCTAAATGAAAAGTTCACACCTGCTTCAAGTCTTTAGGAACTTATATTATTTCCTAAAGACTGCTTAGCTAGTTGCATCATTTATTGCTTAGCTAGTTGCATCATTTGCCAGAGATGCAACTATAGAACCTAACATCCTTTTATTGATATCAAGGATCAATTGATGTTGAGGTTTAACCTTTGATTTCCATCACCCCTTAGGATGAAATCAAATGAAAATTTATAAAAGATTGGTACCTTTATATCTTGGCAAAACATTTATATCCTAAAGAGGTTTTGCCTGCATCATTCCTTGGACCTATCATATAATATGAATTTATATGTATTTTGGGAAGAGTTCATGAATCAATTAAGATCCTCTACTTGGAACATCTGCCTTCCCAAAACTAAATTCATCTTGAACATAGTAGGAGAATGATCTCACATGAAATAGAAGGCTTGACTATTTCATATCTCAATTCCAAAAAGTTACTTACCGAGGTTTCATCATGAGATACAAATCTTGAAACCACAAAGAAACTTCTTTAAAACTTTCGAAATCTTCTAAATAGAAGAGTGCTCATGGAACTTTGAAATATAGTTGACGTTTTCATCCAACCTTGGGATGCTTGAGAAGTTACATAAAGTATGTAACTAATCAAGTAAAGCTTATCCGCATGACTTTCTAAGTACATCCAGGACTTAGGGTCATCATACATCACAAAAGAGTTGCAAGTAATTAAATTTTCTTGGTCATCAAGGAAATTTATTACTTAACTTTCTCTTAGTGCTTACTTATACCTAACAAGACATCTATCATACTTAATTGTCATTAAGTATTTGTCTTTGATAGAAGAGTATCGACTTGGGAAGAAATCGACTAATTACTTGAGTTGCAAACTAGAACTAGTATGTCTTTGCAACTTACTTTATTACAGGAATCATAATGAAAACACAGGCGAATGATCAAGAGCTATTGTATGTTGATGAATGATGATGATGATAATGATGATGATGAAGTTGACCATGATTGATAAGTGATTCATAATGATTGATGTTGATGATGCTTGATGAATGATTATGATTGATGGATGATTAGTGATTGATGATAATGAGTGATGATACTGGATGATGATGGTTGATATTGATTGATTCTGATAATGATGATTGATGATGATTATGATTATAATGATGATGATGATGATGATGCTGGAGGATGCTGATGATACTAATGTTGATGTTGATGAAGAATGATAGATCATAAAGATGAAGAAAAGTTGGATCAGTCAATGATGAAGATGAAATAAAATGATCAAATGAAACGTTTTCGATTTGAAATCTATTTTCTTTCGGTTAGAGCATATGCATTGCATTTATGTGTGTGATAAAGATATGCATGAATTTACAAAAATCATGTAGAACGAAGATAGCAAATATCTATTATGGGTTTGCATGAAGCATGAACAACTAGAACTAGTATGAATTAAATCGGTTAGTAGACTAGAGACTTTTGAGAGTGAAAGCTTGGGAATGTGATGACATGCTTATACTGAGTGTATGTATATGCAGATCGATTTGAACACTTAGTAAGTGTGATTCTTTGGATCCCACTATTTGCTTCCTGCGAGATCTTACCTCCATATGTATCATGATTTATAGAAAAATATTCATACTCGAGCCAGCTTATATGTGTGTGCATGTTGTTAGCGCGTTACGATAGGCTAGTAGGCTAGTGGAACCACCTTGGTCGGGCGATCAAGGCCACGAGCCGTAGCTAGTTTTGTCGTAGGCCTGGCCTATTTACTATCATGCACCTGCATGGGTCGGTAGGTAGGTGGAGTCACTTTGGTCGGGTGGTTAGAGCCACAAGCAGACGACAATTTCATGTAGGGCTGACATTGTGTATGTCGTGCGTTATGTTGGGTCGACAGACAAGTGGGGTAAACTTGGCCGGGTGGACAAGTTGATGAGTCACACCTAATTTCAACATAGGCCGATTTGTGAAATAAAGATAAAATGAATAAATGCTGAGCTGAGAAGAAGTGAAAAATAAAGAAAAAGAAACATAAAAATGAAAACGAAAAAGAAAAAGAAAGAGATCTAATGGAGAGTTGGACAAGTAGGAGATAAATAGTGGGAATCGAGGTATATTCTATAAACTGAGTTAGTAGAAACATAAGTATATGCTCGTACTTGGAATGAGCTGCTGGATCTGAACCAGTTGAACAAACAGAAGATCTAGAAAGCCAACGATTTATTCGTGTGATTACTTGTCAGATTCCAGACTCAGAAACATAGTATGATGCTTCTAAAGCTTGAATCTACTTAGTTTTCTTAAATTCCTACTAATCTTTATAAAACTTGCATGAATGCATGAGATCACGCTTTGATTCTTTGAAAAGAAAATCATTAAAATGTAAAAAGATTTTAAAAAGAGCCCTGATACGCTTCTATTGAATGTTGCAGGTTGGTTTATCGGGACGATGTGCAGGTTTAGTAGGGACGAATGTCGCGATGAAATCCCGCAAGGAGTGTGCATTGTTTTTTTTTTCAAAGTTGATTGATTTTATGAGTTTTGTGTGGTATTTTTATGGAGGATGTGGTAAAAATTGTACGTGTTTTGGCCAATTTGATTGACTTGGAGACGCAGAACCGTGTGATTCTTGTTGATTAGGCTTGTATATTTGTAAATAGTCATGATGCTAGCTTTTGAATCCATAAACTTATAGGGTTGACCCTTAGAAATCCCTGAAAACCTGCGGGTTTACCCTAGGAAAACCAGACTTGAACCCTTGGAAACCCTTGAAGTTTAGGTCCAAACTGAGAATAAACCCTTGGATTAATGTGTTTGATTTAATTGTGATCAAAACCCTAATTTCCCCGACCAAAAATTGTATCTTAGACTCTTCAAATTGGTGTTTACCCTAGGTCAAACCCTTGAAAGTAATTAGCTTGTATATACACTGTGAAACCAAAACTAAAATAAAAAAGGAGAAGAAATAAAAAATAGAAATAAGTGATGTGATTTTTCAAAATTAGCAAATGAACATGCAAGGTGGTCTTGAAGTTAGGAAGTTGAGCAAGGAGGTTAGAAACTTCTAGAGAATAGTCCCAAGGAGAGAAGGGCAGGGGAACCTATAAATAGAGGGCCAAGCCTCATTTGTTTTTCCTCGTGGATCTTCTTAGTGCATCTACTCTCCAGGTACGGTTTATTACCCTCCTCTTATTCATTATTTCTTCTTCATGTTCATTAGTCTTCATGATGGTGGAGAGAGAGTAGCCGATATAGATGATGCTTGAGGATGGCAAGCTTTTGTGATACCATCATGTTTATAGTTGGTTATCATCTATCTCCTGAGCATAAGTATCTTACAACAATTGATGATGGTTTTGAATGAAGAACATATTAGTCTGCACTCAGAGAGAGAGGACCATCATCTACTATACAAAGAGACGCAGAGAGTCACTGAGCATAGAGACTTTTGAGAAGACTATAGAGAGAGAATTTGGGCACGACACAGCATCATGGCAAGAAAGAAGGTTTGTAGGAGTCTACGTGTGGAGAGAGAGTGACCCCATGCCTGTTGTTTATCTGGGGTGAGAGGAGAGAGAATAGCAGCTCTGATTGATGGCACAGAAGGCAGTTGTCGGTGTTGTGTATATACAGAGAGAGAACTAGAGAGAAGCAACACCGTAATACTGCGATAGAGAGAGAAAACGGCATCCATATGGCTGTATCGCAGAGAGAGAGAGTCAAGAAAGGCGGCGCAGATAGATTTTATGAACGATTCGAGAGAGAGCTTGAATTGTGGAGGGAGTTAGAGAGAGCCGGCGGCAAATTTTTAAACATACCGCGAACTCGAGAGCAAAACTTCACATTTCTGCATGTGTTTGAGTACTATCGGTCTATTGTCGAACTTGCGCACGCGAACCTGCATTATCTTGTGCACACACATACACACACGGATCTCTCTCTCTACACACACACACTCTCTCTCGACTTAGAGCTCACATCTTGGTAAGTGCTGCACGTACTGTGAGCATTTGTGTTTCTCTATGCTTTAGGGTTTCTAATTTCTCTTTTCGTTGATTTTGCAGAAGTTCGTTGGCGTCGATTGTTTGGAATTGCACGAGAGATGACCTACATTACGCTTTGATGACAATGATTCAAAGAGAGACATACTTGTAAGTGATTCTTTTATTCACTATTGATAGAGAGATAAGAAGAGAGAGAGAGAGAGAGAGAGAGAGAGAGAGAGAGAGAGAGAGAGAGAAAGAGAGAGAGAGAGAGAGAGAGAGAGAGAGAGAGAAAGAAAGAGACAGAGAAGAGAAAGGAAGATACACATTAATTTACACATGCATACATACACACATACATGTATACACATGCATGCTTACATACACACACCTATACACACATGCATGCTTACATACACACACACATGTACACATATGCATGCATACACACACACACATAAATTACACACATGCATACATACCCACACATGCACACATGCATGTATACATACACACACATGTATATGCATGCATACACATACACACACATACACATACATGCATGCGTATACATATACACACATGCATACATACACATATATATACACACATGCATACATACACACATATACACACGTGCATGTATACATACACACACATGTATACGCATGCATACACATATACACACATACACATACACACACATACACATACATGCATGCATACATACACACATGTACACACACATGCACACACATGCATACCTACATACACACACATACACATACACACATATGTATACACATGTATACATACACACACACATGTACACATGCATACATACACACACATATATACACACATGCATACATACACATTTTAGGGTTTTAGGTCTAGATATTTAAGATTAGGGTTTTACGGTTTAGTATCGCAGATTTAAGTCTAAGTCTTTCTGATTAGGATTTTAGGATTTTAATACGTAGATAACATATATACACAAACACACATATACATATAATACATACATACATGTAGATACACATGCATACAAAAATATACATATTTTGGATTTAAATCTTTAAGATTAGGGTTTTAGGGTTATAACACCTACATAACATACATGCACACATACACATACACATATAATACATATATACATGTATATACACATGTATACAGAAATATACATATTTTAGGTCTAGATATTTAAGATTAGGGTTTTAGGGTTTAGTATTTCAGATTTAAGTCTAAGTCTTTCTGATTAGGGTTTTAGGATTTTAATACGTAGATTACATATATACACAAACACACATATACATATAATACATACATACATATAGATACACATGCATACAAAAATATACATATTTTACATTTAAATCTTTAAGATTAGGGTTTTAGGGTTATAACACCTACATAACATATATGCACACACACACTTACACATGTAATACATATATACATGTATATACACATGTATACAGAAATATACATATTTTAGGTCTAGATATTTAAGATTAGGGTTTTAGGATTTAGTATTTCAGATTTAAGTCTAATTCTTTCTGATTAAGGTTTTAGGATTTTAATACGTAGATTACATATATACACAAACACACATATACATATAATACATACATACATGTAGATACACATGCAGACAAAAATATACATATTTTAGGTCTACATATTTAAGATTAGGGTTTTCGGGTTTAGTATTTTAGATCTAGAATTTTAAGATTAGGGTTTTAATTAAAAATCTGAATATATAAATAAAAATATATATAAAATAAGATAATTATATACCTAAATAAATATAAAAAGAACTAATGTTTTAAATAATTTAATTCAATATTTATAATTAAATATATAAAATAAAATATATAAAAATAGGATTACGTAAGGAAAGAAAATATGAATATATGAATAAATATATATATATATATAATAAGATAATTATATACATAAATAAATATAAAAAGAACTAGTGTTTTTAATAATTTAATTAAATATTTATAATTAAATATATAAAATTAAATATATACAAATAGGATTACGTAAAAAATAAAATCTGAATATATAAATAAATATATATATAAAATAACATAATTATATACATAAATAAATATAAAAAGAACGAGTGTTTTAAATAATTTAATTAAATATTGATAATTAAATATATAAAATTAAATATATAAAAATAGGATTATCTAAGAAAAAAATATGAATATATAAATAAATATATATAAAAAATAAGATAGTTATATATATAAATAAATATAAAAAGAACTAGTGTTTTAAATAAATCAATTAAATATTTATAATTGAATATATAAAATTAAATATATAAAAATAGGATTACGTAAGAAAGAAAATCTGAATATATAAGTAAATATATATATAAAATAACATAATTATATACATAAATAAATATAAAAAGAACCAGTATTTTAGATAATTTAATTAAATATTGATAATTAAATATATAAAATTAAATATATAAAAATAGGAATATCTAAAAAAAAATCTGAATATATAAATAAATATATAAATAAAATAAGATAGTTATATATATAAATAAATATAAAAAGAAATAGTGTTTTAAATAAATCAATTAAATATTTATAATTAAATATATAAAATTAAATATATAAAAATAGGATTACGTAAGAAACAAAATCTGAATATATAAATAAATATATATATAAAATAACATAATTATATACATAAATAAATATAAAAAGAACTAGTGCTTTAAATTTTTTAGTTAAATATATATATATAATTAAATATAATTAAGTAAAGAAAAAAATCTGAATATATAAATAAATATATAAATACACAAACACACATACTTATATACCTATCTATATTCACATATATATTCATATACACATATATATACACATGCATACATATGTATACATAATTTAGTTCTAGATCTTTAAAATTAGTGTTTTAGGGTTTAGGCATACATATAACTTAATTAAGAGGAAAAAAATCTGAATAAATAAATAAATATATATATAAAATAGGATAAATCAAGAAAAAATCCGAATATATAGATAAAATCGGATAGCTATATAGATTAGGGTTTTACAACTCGAATTTTAAGGTTTTTTAGGTATTTAAGTATTTAGGTCTTTAGGAGTTAGATTTTTAGGTTTAATAAAAAAAGAAATGTTCTAAAATATTCTAAAATGTTCTAAAATGCCCATATTGTAGCAGATGGCTTCTTTGGATCCTGAAGAGAGAATGGCATGTCCTTGTACACAGTGCAAGTATCAAATTTATCGGAAACAACGGATTTGTACTACACATGTTAGACAGTATGGATCCTTTGATAGGAGTCAACTGGAAAACCTACGCTATCATTTGCATGGTCCCCCGGGTGAGCAGATGGACCCAGACGACATTGCACCGATAACATCTTGTGGACAAAAGAGAGCAAAAAAAGGACTTAGAGGTAGAAGCAAGCACTAATAATATTACACAGAATGAACATATGGAAGAGATGCTTGAAGCATTTTATGAGATGGACAAAGATCATGATGATGAATAAGGTGTCAACGAGAGTGTCATGGAAAGAACAGAAATTCCACGATCAGACGTTGATGAAGAAGATGAAAACATGCAAAGATTAGCTCGTTTACCACTTTACAATGGAGCAAAGATATCTGTACTACGTGCTTGACTCGTGACGCTCAATCTGCAATCCATTTATGGATGGTCAGATAGTAGTGTCACTAAATTGTTTAGGTAAGTGGAGAACAAATGGGCTTTCATTGTTGTATCACAATAACCTCATTTACTAATATCATTTTAATTGCTTATTGCAGGCTTCTTAAAGATCAAATTTTGCCAGAGGGCAATGACATGCCTCCAACACGTGGAGATGCGAAAAAACTTTTACAGTCCACTAGAATGGACTATACGAAAATTCATGCTTCTCCGAATGATTGCATTCTCTTTCGGAATGAGTATGAGCATCTCCATGTATGTCCAAAGTGTGGAGCAAATAGATTTAGAGAGGATGTCATAGGCGAAGCAATCCTCACAAAGGTTCGTCTCCACTTTCCTATCATTCCACGAATTAAGAACATGTTTAGATGCAAATCTATAGATGAGTTAATGTCATGGCATACAAAGAGCAGGTCTACAGATAATGTAATGCGAGTGCCAGCTGACTCTGATGCTTGGAAGCACATAGATAGTAAGTGGCCAGAGTTTGCTAGCGAGCCTCGGTCCATATGTCTAGGCCTAGCTATGGATGGAGTGAATCCATTTGGATTACGCAGTTCTTCATGGAGCACATGCCCTGTATGTTTGGTCAATTATAATATCCCACCATGGTTGGCCACAAAGAAAGGTCATTTATTATTAGCTCTTATTGTACCAAGTAAGTATAAGGTAAAAAATATGGATGTATATCTTGCACCACTTGTGGAAGAACTGTGCATTTTATGGGATGGGATCACTGTGTGTGACATGTCTCAACCTATAAGAAGACGAGACGTGCGAGTGCAAGGCATACTTATGTGGACAATGCATGATTGGCCTGGTTACAGTGAATGTTCAGGTTTATCGATTTCGGGTTACCATACTTGTCCTTTATGCGGACCACGACTCGAAGCACGCTATTCCAAAGCACTACGTAAAACTGTCTATGAAGGACATCATAGATATTTGCGTGATGGGCATGTTTTACGTGAAGGACAAATTGATCGACAAGCGCAACACCAAATGAAAGCTAGCAATTGGAAACAACTGTGGGATTCAGAAAATCCAATTGCTTGCATGAAACGATTGTTCATTTTTCATGAACTCCCTTATTGGAGTGAATTGGTGATCAATCATTTGGTAGACCCGATGCATATTTTCTAGAATGTCGGAGAGATGCTTTCGAAAACTTTGATCGGAAAGAAAGAAAGCAAAGCACAAAGGCACGACCTAGAAGAGCGAGGTCCTATGCGAGAGTTGTGGGCAATTACTAAGCCCAATGGAACAATATTGTTACCAAGAGCTCCTTGGGTGCTTCGCAAGATGGAAGAGCAACAAGTGAAAAAAACAATTTCAGAGTTTCGTACACCTACTGGATGCATGAGATGTCTAAAGACAGCTTTCACACGAAACGACGATCTTGTAGGACTCAAGTCTCATGATTGGCACAAGTTTTTACAGTTTGTGCTCCCTGTAGCCCTAACAGATTGTCTTTCCGAGGATGTACAAAAAACCATTTATAAAATTAGTTCTTTAGTACAGTGGATATCTTCTAAAGAGATAAATAGAGATAGCATAGAGAGTGCGAAACTCAATGCTATCGAGGCTGTTTGTATGGTAGAGAAATACTTTCCCACAAGTATTCTCACTATTCAACTTCATTTACTAGTTCATGTAGTAGATGAAGTTGCAATAGCAGGAACTGTCCATAGTCGATGGATGTTCTTCTTAGAGCACTTTATGAAGATATTAAAAGGGTTTGTTTGACAGAGAGCACGTCCAGAGGGTAGCATGGCAGAGGAATGGCTTGTACAAGAATCTCTTGTAATCATTACTGAGTTTCTACGTATATCGGATCCCGAAATGCCTCGCTTATGGAGTGATGATGAAGATGTTCATCTCGTAGGCGATGAACCACAAGGTAAAGGATTGCAAAAAAAAATGGATGCAACTTTTAGAGAGAAGGCAATGAAGTTTTGCATAGTTAACTCTGAGCCTATGCAAAAGTGGTTTGAAAGGTATGAACTTGCCAAGGAAACTAACGCAAAGGAAAGAGCTCACTTTCGAAGAAATCGTTCTACTCGATTTTTGCCTCTTCCAAAAAATCTTCAACCTCTCCCACCTTTTCCAATGAGCAAATGGCTAGATGCAGCGGTTTCACAAGCAAAGGCAGCGGGTGAAGATATCTCTAAAGAAGAAGAAGAACTCGCAAAAGGATGTGATTGGGAGTATATCAAATACGGTGCACTATGGTCTCATGGACGGCACTTTCGAATCGCACGAATTGATCAAAACCGATCTAATTTTGATAGTGGAGTGATGGTGAAGTTTTTGAAGTAGAGTGAGTGCAAGAGATGATAATGCTCTAGAAGACGAGTTAGATTATTGTGGTATGATTCAAGACATCTTGAAACTATCTTTTAGAAAGTTTGATTACTTTGTTTTTGACATGAAATGGTTCAAAGTAGTCACCTCTGGAAGAAATGCAACAGTGAGACGAGATAAGAACAGTTTGCTTCAAGTCGACTCCACAAGATTATGGACACATGAAAAGGATACATTTGTACTTCCCGAACACTGTGAGCAAGTTGGTTTTATACTAGATTCAAAAGACCCCAAGTGGCTATTTGTTTTAGAAGTCGCTCCACGTAGTAGACAAATTTTTGAAAATGCAGATGTAGAAGAAAGTCCATCTCTAGTGGAGTCAGAGATTCATTCGATAGTTGAGGAAGAGGTCATTGAAGAAGAGGTCATTGTTCGAGAAGAGGAAGCAATAGACGATGATCAAGAGGAAACCAGCATAGCAAGCGATTTAGAAGCCATCAATTTAGAGATAGATATTCTCGATGCATCGGATCTTCAAGAGGATGCTAAAATAGAGGACTTTTGAATAAAAGACTTGTACGTACTAATTTTTGGTTTTTTTTTGTTTATTTCCTATATTATTTTTCTTATCGCATGCTAATTATTTCAGTTCTTTTATTACAGAGCACGATGGGAGAGAGTCCTCTAGTCACTCCACAGTCCATGACAGAGGAGCAGTTTTTGGAGTTCATCTCTTAGGTTCCTCCTGCGTATATGGCCGCTGCATCACAGTATTGGATCGCTCGTGATAGCACTCCTCCCGGCCTCACTCCTGGCGGCATTACTCCTGTCAGCCTCACTCCCGCTGGCCTCACTCCTACCGGTGTCACTCCTGAGGGTGGTACTACTCCGGTAGGAGGTATGTCTCCTAGCTTTGTGTACAAAGAAATGGGACACATAGACATGATATTTATAAACAACAACTAGAACACATGTATATGTGTGTCTGCCTATGTATATACATATGTATGTGTGTATATTTCTATATGTATAAATATTTATCTGCATGTGTAAAAACCCTAAAACCCTAATTGTAAAGACCTAGACCTAAAACAGGTGTATGTGTGTATGCTTGTGTATATATGTGTAGGTGTGTATATATATATATATATATATATATATATATATATATATATATATATATATATATATATATATATATATATATATATATATATATATATGTGTGTGTGTGTGTGTGTGTGTGTGTGTGTATGTGTGTGTATGCATATGTGTATCTATGTAAAAATCCTAAAACCCTAATTCTGAAGACCTAGACCTAAAACATGTATATGTGTGTATGTGTGTATGCATATGTATATATATGTGTATGTGTATATGTATTATGTGTTTATATGTGTATATGTGTGCATGCATGTGTGTATATATGTAAAATTCAAAAACCATAACCCTAGAACATGCATATGTGTGTGTGTATGCACATGTATATATATGTGTATGTGCATATGTATTATGTGTTCATATGTGTATATGTGTGTATGCATGTGTGTATATATGTAAAAGCCAGAAACCTTAACCCTAAAACATGCATATGTGTGTATGTATATGTCACATGTGTGTATGTATGCATGTGTGTGCGTGCGACTCTCTCTCTCTCTATGTGTATGTGTGTATGTATGTATGTATGTATGTGTGTTTGTATGTATGTATGCATGTGTGTATGTATGTATGTGTTTGTGTATGTGTATGTGTCTGTGTATGTGTATGTGTATGGTATGTGTATGTGTATGTGTATGTGTATGTGTATGTGTATGTGTATGTGTATGTGTATGTGTGTATGCATGTGTATATGTATGTATATGTGTAAAAGTAAAAAACCCTGATCCTAAAACCCTAACCCTAAAACATGTATATGTGTGTTTGTGTGGATGTATATGTGATGTGTGTGTATGTGTATGTGCATGTATGCATGTGTGTGTATACGTGTGTTCATGTATGCATGTGTGTGTACACATGTGTGCATGTATATGTGTGTGTGTGTATGTATGCATATGCATATGTGTATGCAATATGTATGAATCTGTGTGTATCTATCTCTATGTCTCTCTCTTTCTCTCTATCTATATATATATCTCTCTCTCTCTTTCTCTTTTTATAATAAAGAACAAAACAATCACTTACATCGATGTTATTCTTTTGAATGCTCTCGCCAAAGCTTAATTGACATCATCTCTTGTCAAATTCCAAAAAATCAATGCCAAAAATCTCCTGCAAAACAAAAGAAAAGAGAAATTCAAAAGCCCTAATCCTAAAATCCTAACCCTAAAACATGTATATGTGTCTATGTGTGTATGTATATGTGATGTGTGTGTATGTGTATGTGCATGTATGCATGTGTGTGTATAGATATGTGAGTGTGTATACATATGTGAGTGTGTATTAATGTGTGTGTGTGTATGTAATATGCATGTGTGTATGTATGTATGTGTGTGTGTACATGCATATGTATGTGTATGTATGTATGCATATGCATGTGTGTATGCACATATGTGTGTGTATACGTATGTGAGTGTGTATGTAATATGCATGTGTGTATGTATGTATGTGTGTGTGTACATGCATATGTGTGTGTATGTATGTATGCATATGCATGTGTATGCACATATGTGTGTGTATAGAAATATGAGTGTGTATTTATATATGTGTGTGTATGTAATATGCATGTGTGTATGCATGTATGTATGTGTGTGTACATGCAAATATGTGTGTATGTATCTCTCTATTTCTTTCATCTCTCTCTCTCTCTATCTTACTCTATATCAATCTAAAACAAAACAATCACTTACATCGATGTAATGGTTTGGAGCATTGTCGTCAAAGTCCACTTAATGTTTTCCTTCGTTGAATTTCAAAGCACTGATGCCAAAAATCTCTTGCAAAACAAATGAAAAGAGAAATTCATAAATCCTAAGCGTAAAACCCTAACCCTAAAACATGTATATGTGTGTATGTATATATGATGTGTGTGTATGTGTATGTGCATGTATGCATGTGTGTGTATACATATGTGAGTGTGTATAAATATGTGTGTGTGTATATATGTGTGTGTGTATATAATATGCATGTGTGTATGTATGTATGTGTGTTTATACATGCATATGTGTGTGTATGTATGTATGCATATGCATGTGTGTATGCACATATGTGTGTGTATACATATGTGAGTGTGTATGCAATATGCATGTGTGTATGTATGTATATGTGTGTGTACATGCAAATATGTGTGTATGTATGTATGCATATGCATATATGTATGTATACATGTGTGTGTGAACATGTGTGTATGTATATGTGTGTATACATGTATGTATGTATGTGAGGATGAGAATGAATATGTGTGTGTATGTATATGCATGTGTGTATCTAATATGCATGTGTGTATGTAATATGCATGTTTGTATGTAATATGCATGTATGTATGTATATGTGTGTATGCATATGAGTATGTAATATGTATGTGTATGTATATGCATGTGTGTATGTAATATGTATGTGAGTGTGTATGTAATATGCATGTGTGTATGTAATATGCATGTGTGTATGTAATATGTTTGTGAGTATGTGTATGCATATGTGTGTGTATGTATGTATGCATCTCTCTCTCTATCTCATTCTCTTTCTATTTTATCTCTCTCTCTCTTTCACTCTCTCTCTATCTTTCTCTTTCATCTCTCTCTTTCTTTCTCTCTCTCTCTCTCTCTCTCTTTATGTTTCTCTAGATCTCTCTCTTTCTTTCATCTCTCTCTCTCTATTTCACTCTATATCAGTCGAAAACAAAACAATCACTTGCATCGATGTAATTGTTTGCAGCATTGTCATCAAGGTCCACATAATGTTGCCCTTCCTCGAATTCCAAATATTTGATGCCAAAAAGCTCCTGCAAAACAAAAGAGAAGAGAAATTAGAAAAGGGAAAACACAAAGAAAGAGAAAGGGTGCTACACTAAGTGCAATTCTCACCAAAATTTTAGATCTAGAGAAACAGAGATGTAGAGAAAGAGAGAGAGAGAGAGAGAGAGAGAGAGAGAGAGAAAGAAAGAGAAAGAGAGAGATGTGTGTACACAAAGGTTCGGAATGTAGTTCACGCGTGCAGACTGGACAGTAGCAAACTTTGGTTCAAAATGCAAGCAGATGTCGAGTTTTTGCTCTCGGGCCCGGTTAAAAGTTGCCTCGGTATAAGCGTCCGTATGAGCATCGGTATGAGCGTCAGTATAAGCGTCCGTATAAGCGTCGATAACTACAATAAAGTATCAACGCATATACCAGCGCTCATACCGATGTCGTGTATACTGACGATTAAATGACCGTCGGTATTGCATCCGTGGTTTTTCAAGCATTTTCAACGATCATACCGACGCCGAGGGGTGACCGTCAGTATGGCCAACGTCGGTATGCCCCTCATATGTTGTAGTGGTTGGACAAGTAGGAGATAAATAGTGGGAATCGAGGTATAATCTATAAACTCAGTTAGTAGAAACATAAGTATATGCTAGTACTTGGAATGAGTTACTGGATATGAACCACTTGAACAAATAGAAGATCTAGAAAGCCAACGATTTATTCATGTGATTACTTATCAGATTGCAGACGCAGAAACATAGTATGATGCTTGTGAAGCTTGAATCTACTTAATTTTCTTAAATTACTACTAATCTTTATAAAAATTGCATGACTGTATGAGATCACGCTTTGATTCTTTGAAAAGCAAATCATTAAAATGTAAAAAGAGTTTAAAATGAGCCTTGATACGCTTTTATTGAATGTTGTAGGTTGGCCCATCGGGACGATGTGCAGGTTTAGTGGGGGCGAATGTCGGGATGAAATCCCGCAGGGAGTGTGCATTGTTTTTTTTTTCAAAGTTGATTGATTTTATGAGTTTTGTGTGGTGTTTTCATTGAGGATGTGGCAAAAATTGTACATGTTTTGGCCGATTTGATTGACTGGGACACGCAGAACCCTGCGATTCTTGTTGATTAAGCTTGTATATTTGTTAAAAGTCATGATGCTAGCTTTTGAGTCCATAAACTTATAGGGTTGACCCTTAGAAATCCCTGAAAACCTGCGGGTTTACCCTAGGAAAACCAGACTTGAACCCTTGGAAACTGTGAGAGTTTAGATCCAAACTGAGAATAAACCCTTGGATTAATGTGTTTGAGTTAATTGTGATCAAAACCCTAATTTCCCCGACCAAAAATCGTATCTTAGACCCTTGAAATTGGTGTTTACCCTAGGTCAAACCCTTAAAAGTAATTAACTTGTATATACAGTGTGCAACCAAAACTAAAATAAAAAAGGAGAAAAAATAAAAAATAGAATTAAGTGATGTGATTTTCCAAAATTAGCAAATGAACATGCAAGGTGGTCTTGAGTTTAGGAAGTTGAGTAAGCATAAGGGCGAAAAACGGCCGAAAAGGGGTTGTTTGCTAATGACGGATTAAGGAAATCGACAAATAGAGTCTTTCCACGTGTACAAGAATATAACATTGCTGTCTGCTTTAACCGTATGAAGAACTTCTTTTTTTAAGACACTATGCTATAAAAGCACCGCGAAAGTGATGAAGATTCTTGTATTCAGTGTACAATTTTTCAGTTTGATGCAAAAAAAGATATTTTTGCATACCACACAATGCATATTTTTAAAGTTCCAAGAAGGAAATGATTTCTAAAGATACGATATATTTTTGGGTTCACAAAATTCCATGGTCGTTCGGCGACAGGGTTTACATGAAATCAAAAGTTTCCACGTGTACAAAGCCTTTTTATCTATAAATACCAGCAAAGTTTGTGAATGTCCGTTTCTAGCTTTGAGCATTCTTCTTCTTCTCGTCGTCCTTCCAATCGTGTAACCGCATGTGAGGTTA
This sequence comes from Ceratopteris richardii, assembly GCA_020310875.1. Classification (NCBI taxonomy): domain Eukaryota; kingdom Viridiplantae; phylum Streptophyta; class Polypodiopsida; order Polypodiales; family Pteridaceae; genus Ceratopteris; species Ceratopteris richardii. The sequence continues at coordinate 85,425,222 of CM035427.1, read as the reverse complement.
CAACAGAAGAGAGGATTCTTTGTGGAAACCTCTTTCTGTGAAGTTAAATGAATGAGTAAGTATGCCTCCTAGCTATAGAGGTTCCCATAAAGGCAAGCGCGCTAAAAGTAATGACAGAATAAACCATTACGCATAGGGGATCGCCTATGCGTCGGCCCAGGTGATGCTTAGTTTCAAATTGAAGAGATGTTTTCAATTGTTTTTGTATAACAACATAAATGTTTTTGTATTGCAGATATTTTTCCTTCCAATATTCTAGAGTGGCAACCTTTTGAATGTTTAATAGGAACATCTAGAGTGAATATGCAGAACTTATGTATATAGACAAATCTGTTCAATTTTTCAATAGCATAGAGTTATTTGTCCATTTTGCAGATTATCAGGTGCCATCAAGGAGGAGCTCTTATGGAAATCTTGTACATCTACCTGCTCCTTGCATCTCTTTATTACATTGGGATGCTCCTGATCATTCAACAAAAGGTGGAAAGGAAAGCTTGGACTCTGGATAGCCTTGGACTCAGAGGAGAGCTGTCAAGAATTTGAGTTAGAAGTACTAATTCATCTAGATTTTCAATCTAGGAAAATGATTGTCACAGCAAATTGGAAACTCACAAATGTAAGGGAACTCCTAGAATACCTTGGTGAGGCATCATCACATTTGAGATTCTCAATTGATGATGCAATAGTTAACATTAGATCAGAGAAAACATTATCTTGCATAACTTGCTTGCCACCCAGGGTGATTAAGTTCCAACCCTTTAGATTGTAACAAGTCTCCTTCTTTAAGAAGCTTTTTTTCAAACTTCCATTGATTTTTCTTTGCAAGATGGTGAGTAAGAATGTGACTGATTACATCACTTCAATTATGTCTTTTTATGGACTATATTCATGTTGGCAATTTTTTGTTTAATTTCAAGATTTTGATGAGGTTTCTATTGTGCAATGATTATAAAGGAACTTGCATGAGTAAATTCTAGGTGACTCAAGAATATAAAACAAGAAGTTCTTACATAATATATCTTCCCTTTTAGAACCTTTTTCCATACTTCCATTGATTTTCCTTTGCAGGATGGTAACTAAGAATGTGACTCATTACATCACTTAAATTATAGCTTCTTATAGACTATATTCTTATTGGCATTTCTTTTGTTTAATTTCAACATTCTGATGAGGTTTCAATGGGGCAATGACTATACAGGAAGTGCATATGAGTAAATTCTAGATGAACAATACTTTTACTTTTCAATAATTAGTTTCAATTTAACTATTTGAGTCTATCCAAGGTGCACATTAGACAATGGAAAAGCTTGGATGGTATGACAATGGAAAATCTTGGATGACACAACCAATGCAAGCGATACAGGCCATCCGAAATTCTCCGATTGCATGTATCGCATGTATCGGTCGTGTCATAAAAACTTCTCGATGCTCTTCAAGGGAATATTACATGTTTCATAATGGTATTTATTGCTCTCTCCCTGATCAAGATGACCCATGCATCTGAATAGTCTGACAAGTTTAACTCAAGATTGTAAAACCTTCTTTCCAAGAACCTTACTGTATTTGCAATCACTCTCCAGCCATATGAGGTGTTGTCTTTATGTAATGACACATGTATTTGAATGTATCCAAACCTTTTTTCCTCATTCAATTTAGGAATTACTGGAAAGTTTTGATCAATATGCATTGAGAAGCTTAGCAACACTGCAAGGTAAACTTAAATTCAAAATGGATGGCAAGGCTTTAAAATAGAACACAACAAAATGTATGGTAAGTCTTACACTCTGCACTTTCCATGTTGTGATCTTAAACCTCATATTCCATGTGAACTTCTCTATCTTACTATTTGCTCAGAATTTCAAGAAACTAATACTACCATTGCATCCGGAATGTGCCAAAACCCTAAGATTCACTGTCTATTTGCATGATTCTGATACCGAGAGGTCTTGATAAGCTTATATTCACATGAATCTAGGACACGACTGATGCAAGCGATTAGGCCCATCCAACAATGTTGGATGGGCCTAATCGCTTGCATCGGTCGTGTCTGGAAATTAGTACAAAAAGGCTTATCAAGACCTCTGGGTATCAAAATCATGCAAATAGACAGTCAATCTTAGGGTTTTGGCAAGTTCCGGATGCAATGGTAGCATACTCTTCTCCAAATTATTAACCAATAATAAGATATAAAAGTTCACATGCAATCTAAGGTTCAAGATGACCTCCTTTGGACACGACCAATTCAAGCGATTAGGGCCATCCAAGCTTCTTTGATGGGCCTAATCGCTTGGATTGGTCGTGTCCAAACAAGTATCATATTCCTAGCTATGTGAATGAATGCGACCGATCCAAGCAATTAGGGGCATCTGAGCTCACCCGATGCCCCCAATCGCTTGGATCTGTCATGTACAAGCTTTTGTGATCCATCATATCTCAAACAAACTGTGGCCTATGGAGAGTTTTGAAAAGCATGTAGAAAACGCGAAGGAAATGGCAACTCGGCGCTAACAAGGAGTTCATAAAAAAATGGAAAAAAAGTGAATAGAGGAGCTTAAATAGGTCTCTGGAATAAGTTGACCGTTGGTGACACGTGGCAACTTGTGATTGGTCCATGTAATCTAGCCGTTACAAATCCCAATGTACACTACCACGTGGCATCATTTGAGTGGGCCACATCATCTAGCCGTTGCAATTCCCAACGTTCTTTTGCCATGTGGCACTCACTTATTGGTCCGCATCATGTGACCGTTACCCGGTCCTCCTTGACTATAAATACAAGTCCCCTTCATCATTTGACATTTTCAACCTTCATAGTTATTTTTCTTGCATTAGTCATGTTCTCCAGTAGGACACATACTTATGCTTTATACTTGATACGACCGATACAAGCGATTACATGCATTTGACCAATCTTTGACTAGCTTATTTCGCTTGCATTGGTCGTGTTTTCCACTAGGACACACTAGAATAACTAGAGCTAAGATGGAGGAAAAGGATAACTAGAAAGTGAAAAAAGATATCCCCTTTGCCTAAAAAGCTAGATTTATGCCCAGAGCATGAAAGGGATTGCTCTTTGCTCCCCTTCAACATTGCCTTCTTACTATGGCTTGATCACATGTGAAATGAAAAGGAGGAAGAATATGTTCATGGTGAACAGATAGAGCATTGTTCATGTCCTATATTCATTTATATACTTGGGTTCTTTGGTTTTCTTCTTATGCAATCTCATCATTCATAGATATTTACCAAAGAAATGGGAAAATTAGCCTCTATTTCCCTTGATTTTCAGTCATGCCCTAGTTTCATTGCATTATTTAAGATTTTTTTTTCTCCCTATGCAAGATCCTTGATGTCTTAGACCAAAAGGAAATCATCTTAAACCTCATATTCCATGTGAACTTCTCTATCTTACTATTTGCTTAGAATTTCAAGAAACTAATACTACCATTGCATCTGGAATGTGCCAAAACCCTAAGATTGACTCTCTATTTGCATGATTCTGATACTGAGAGGTCTTGATAAGCTTATTTATACATGAATCTAGGACACGACCGATGCAAGCGATTAGGCCCATCCAACAATGTTGGATGGACCTAATCGCTTGCATCGGTCGTGTTTGGAAATCAATACAAAAAGGCTTATCAAGACCTCTGGGTATCAAAATCATGCAAATAGACAGTCAATCTTAGGGTTTTCGCACGTTTGGGACGCAATGGTAGCATAATTGTCTCCAAATTCTTAACCAATAATAAGATATAAAAGTTCACATGCAATCTAAGGTTCAAGATGACCTCCTTTGGACATGACCAATTCAAGCGATTAGGGCCATCCAAGCTTCTTTGATGGGTCTAATCGCTTGGATTGGTCGTGTCCAAACAAGTATCATATTCCTAGCTATGTGAAAGAATGCGACCGATCCAAGCAATTAGGGGCATCTGAGCTCATCCGATGCCCCCAATCGCTTGGATCCGTCATGTACAAGCTTTTGTGATCCATCATATCTCAAACAAACTGTGGCCTATGGAGACTTTTGAAAAGCATGTAGAAAACGTGAAGGAAATAGCAACTCGGCGCTAGCAAGGAGTTCATAAAAAATGAAAAAAAGTGAATAGAGGAGCTTAAATAGGTCTCAAGAATGAGTTGACCGTTGGTGACACGTGGAAACTTGTGATTGGTCCATGTAATCTAGCCGTTACAAATCCCAACGTACACTACCACGTGGCCTCATTTGAGTGGGCCACGTCATCTAGCCGTTGCAATTCCCAACGTTCTTTTGCCATGTGGCACTCGCTTATTGGTCCGCATCATGTGACCGTTACCCGGTCCTCCTTGACTATAAATACAAGTCCCCTTCATCATTTGACATTTTCAAGCTTCATAGTTATTTTTCTTGCATCAGTCGTGTTCTCCAGTAGGACACATACTTGTGCTTTATACTTGATACGACCGATACAAGCGATTACATGCATTTGACCAGCCTTTGACTAGCTTATTTCGCTTACATCGGTCGTGTTCTCCACTAGGACACACCAGAATAACTAGAGCTAAGATGGAGGAAAAGGATAACTAGAAAGTGAAAAAAGATATCCCCTTTGCCTAAACAGCTAGATTTATGCCGAGAGCATGAAAGGGATTGCTCTTTGCTCCCCTTGAACATTGCCTTCTTACTATGGCTTGATCACATGTGAAATGAAAAGGAGGAAGAATATGTTCATGATGAAGAGATAGAGCATTGTTCATGTCCTATATTCATTTATATACGTGGGTTCTTTGGTTTTCTTCTTATGCAATCTCATCATTCATAGATATTTACCAAAGAAATGGGAAAATTAGCCTCTATTTATCTTGATTTTCAGTCATGCCCTAGTTTCATTGCATTATTTACGATTTTTTTTTTCTCCCTATGCAAGATCCTTGATGTCTAAGACAAAAAGGAAACCATCTTAAACCACATATTCCATGTGAACTTCTCTATCTTACTATTTTCTTAGAATTTCAAGAAACTAATACTACCATTGAATTCCGAATGTGCCAAAACCCTAAGATTGACTGTCTATTTGCATGATTCTGATACTCAGAGGTCTTGATAAGTTTATTTATACATGAATCTAGGACTCGACCGATGCAAGTGATTAGGCCCATCCAACAATGTTGGATGGACCTAATCACTTGCATCGGTCGTGTCTGGAAATCAGTACAAAAAGGCTTATCAAGACCTCTGGGTATCAAAATCATGGAGATAACAGTCAATCTTAGGGTTTTGGCACGTTCCGGACGCAATGGTAGCATAATTTTCTCCAAATTCTTAACGAATAATAAGATATATAAGTTCACATGCAATCTAAGGTTCAAGATGACCTCCTTTGGACACGACCAATTCAAGTGCTTAGGGCCATCCATGCTTCTTTGAAGGGCCTAATCGCTTGGATTGGTCGTGTCTAAGCAAGTATCATATTCCTAGCTATATGAATGAATGCTCCATATATAACAACTTAATGTGTGTTTAAATGTTATTTTCAACATTAATTATATGTTTCTATAAAGTTTAGGATGAGAAATTGAACATGACCAATGCAAGCGATTAGGCCCATCCGACATTCTCTGATGACCCTAATCGCTTGAATCAGTCATGTCTCATGCTTTGTTTCTACTTGTGTTTCCACTTATTTCTATGACTTTAAAAGTCTCAATGGACTTTTCTAACCTAGGTTTTTTTATTTTTTCCACAGTTATCTATATTGGATGAAGGCAACTATGTTGGCAGGGGAAAGGGAACAAGCAAAACCATAGAGGAGAAAGGAAAGACAAAGGTGGATATTCATTCAGTGATCCATTATCTTCCAAAATTGAAACCAGAATTATTTTGTGTTATTCATAAGCACTATAGTGAAGAGCCAGGTTTTGCACTATTCTCCTTGAGGACTCTTTCAAGATATGTGGGTTTTACTTCAATACCCTTTAATACATACAAAGTTCTTCTACTTGAAAGAACAATTGCATTTAGAATTTTTGGATATGCCCCAAGATTCAATACTTCAAGGGCAGGCTACTTCCTTTGTTACTCAAGCTATGGAATGGCTGCAGGGGTGTCATATTGTTGGCTACAGGAGAAAAGAGTACCTCAGATATAGAGGAGATTTGCCAGATCCAAGCTCATTCAAAAGACTCAAGAAGGATTAAATATATTTCTTTTCAAAGCTTATTACTCATGAAATGTACATAGATACACATATTTATTGGCCAAAGAGATATAAGACAGTGCAAATATGAAGGATGTAATCCTTTTTTTGTGTAATTGATCCATGTCCTTATATTAATCCTTATTGATCCATGATCTATTTTTCTCTAGTGAAAGTCCTATTTATTTGATGATAATATTTTTCATGAGTTCTTTTGTAATTTTCTTCTCAAGAATCAATCAAAAATCTCTTTGAAGGAAGATTTTCCAAATTCAAGCTCATTTAGAAGACTCAAAAAAGATGTACATACATAGAAATATCTCCTTTCAAAGCTTATTACATCATGAAATGTACATACATAGACATCTTTATTTCTCAAAGAAATAAAAGACATTGCAAATATTAAGGCTTCCTTTGGAATGTAATCTTTTTCATTTTGTGATATCGATCCATGATGTTTTTGTATGGTGATAGTCCTATTCTTTTGATGACAATATTTGGCATGAGCTTCTTTGTAATTGTCTTCTAAAGAACCAATCAAAAAGCTCTTTGGAGGCATTACTTTTTGTTACTCCTCCTCCTTTCCTTGTGCACCTAAAGAAGCTTGGCCTTGGTTGATAATGAGATTTGTCCATGCCTTGGGTGTTCCATTTGGCAAGTCTTGAGTCCTTTTCTACAAAGAATGCACCATGCATAAGAAGAATAAGCTAGAATAACAGAAGAGTTTCATCAAATGTTTTTTTCAATTAAAGAAAAATAAATTGAGTAAATTATCTTTGAAACTCACCAAGTAGTTTGTTATGTCTTTGGCACTCCATGCATGTATGATGGTTTCTATAAGCTCTGTGGTCACCTTTTTGAAATCTATCACATAGCTATTTGATGTTACGTGTTGCCTCATGTTTTTTTTAAATTATCTAGTTTGACCCACACCTCCATTCTCTTTTTTTCTATTTCTCATTTGCTTTTTACATTAGTTGCGAACTCACAAAATATTTTCCAGCAATTCCACATGGCATTTAATTGTTTGTCATCATGGTTGTTGAAGAATCTCCTTGCTTTTCCACCCCCCATTGAGACATCCTATAGTACATTCCCAATATTTTGTGAAAGATTTGGATCTTCTCTAAGATGAACATCGCCACCATGAAATCCCATTTCTGAAAGTAGAGATTGACATTTTCTTATGTATTGTACATAATTTCTTGAAATCTCTTAGAGCCTTGAATGATAGCCTCGTAAACCATCCTCACCATCTCCTACAAATCTAATTAGACCATGAAGATTATGAAAAAGGGGATACCTTCCAGTTTGTGGATCAATTGGATTAATAGATCCATTTGCCCATATGTCGATATGTTTTTGCCTTCTTTCCGCAATCCATCCATTTCAGAAGGTTGAAGAGCCATTCGAAATACCATTCTTGTCGTTGCATACTCATGACTAACCACAATGATTTTGGCTAATTGAAAGCTGAGTGATAGTGTTTGGGTTGAGGTTCTTCATGGTATGGTTTGAAAAGTGACGCGAAAGTCTCTAAAATGACATAAAAGAGAGAAACATGTCTGCAATGCAAAGTAGAGTAAAAAAGTGCTAAACATCATAAGCACACATTATATACGTCCTTCGGAATTCCTTTCTTGTTGTTGCATACTCATGACTAACTGCAATACTGATATGGAACTTATCACAATGATTTCAGCTGGTTGAAAGCTCACTGATAGCGTTTGGGTTGATGTTCTCCATGGTCTGCTATGAAGAGTGACGCAAAAGCATCTAAAATGACATGAAAGAGAGAAACATTCCTGCAATGGAAAGTAGAGTAAAAAAGTGCAAAACGTCATAAGCACACATTATATAGGTCCGTGAACAAGAGGAAAATTCAAATTTTCATGAACGCCCGATGAGCACAAACTTCAAGGCGAAAGATATCACACATACTTTTCATGATTATCACACGAGTTTCTCTCTCTTCAAAATTTGCATAAGATACGTTTTAAATGCGCTTACACGGAATTTTTTAAAATGATTTGACAACTTTAATCCAGATTAAGCACAACTAATTGAAATCCTTACACGGCCCTTTTTTGGCCAAGCCTCATTCGCTTTTCCTCGTGGATCTTCTTGGTGCATCTACTCTCCAGGTACGGTTTCTTACCCTCCTCTTATTCATTATTTCTTCTTCATGTTCATTAGTCTTCATGATGGTGGAGAGAGAGAGTAGCCGATATAGATGATGCTTGAGGATGGCAAGCTTTTGTGATACCATCATGTTTATAGTTTGTTATCATGTATGCATGTATGCATGTGCATTCATGCATGTATGCACGTGCATTCATCCATGTGCATGCATGTATGCATATGCATGTATGCATGTATGCATGTATGCATGCATGCATGTATGCATATGCATTCATGTATGCATATGCATGTATGCATATATGCATGTATGCATATGCATGCATGCATGTATGCATGTGCATTCATGCATGTATGCATGTGCATTCATGCATGTATGCATGTATGCATGTGCATTCATGCATGTATGCATGTGCATTCATGCATGTATGCATGTGCATTCATGCATGTATGCATGTGCATTCATGCATGTATGCATGTGCATTCATGCATGTATGCATGTGCATTCATGCATGTGCATGCATGTATGCATATGCATGTATGCATATGCATGCATGCATGTATGCATGTATGCATGTGCATTGATGCATGTGCATGTGTGTATGCATATGCATTCATGTATGTATGCATGCATGCATGTATGCATATGCATGCATGCATGTATACATCTATGCATGTATGCATGTATGCATGTGCATGCGTGCATGTATGCATGTGCATTCATGCATGTATGCATGTCCATTCATGCATGTATGCATGTCCATTCATGCATGTATGCATGTGCATTCATGCATGTGCATGCATGTCTACATATGCATTCATGTATGTATGCATATGCATTCATGTATGTATGCATGCATGCATGTATGCATATGCATTCATGTATGCATATGCATGTATGCATGTATGCATGTGCATTCATGCATGTATGCATGTGCATGTATGCCTGTATGCATATGCATGCACATATTCATGCATATCCCCCTCTCTCTCTCGCTCTCTCTCTCTCTCTCAAACTAAAATAAAGAGAGAAGAAAAGTATGCATGTATGCATGTATGCATGTATGCATGTATGCATGTATGCATGTATGCATGTGTATGCGTGCATGTGCATGCATGTATGCATATGCATTCATGTATGTATATATGCATGCGTGTATGCATATGCATTCATGTATGCATATGCATGTATGCATGTATGCATATGCATGCATGTGCATTCATGCATGTATGCAAGTGCATGTATGCATGTATACATATGCATGCATATGCATGCACATATTCATCCATATCCCTCTCTCTCTCTCGCTCTCTCTCTCTCTCAAACAAAAATAAAGAGAGAATAAAAGTATGTGTGTATGCATGTATCCATGTATGCATATGCATGCATGCATGTATGCATGTGCATTCATGCATGTATGCATATGCATGCACATATTCATGCATATCCCTCTCTCTCTCGCTCTCTCTCTCTCTCTCAAACAAAAATACATATACATATACATATGCTTCCTTGTATATGCTTGTACGCATATGCTTACTTGTATACATATACATATGCTTCCTTATATATGCTTGTATATGCTTGTATGCATGTATGCATGTATGCATGTGCATTCATGCATATGCATTCATGTATGCATATGCATATATGCATGTGCATTCATGCATGTATGCATGTGCATTCATGCATGTATGCATGTGCATTCATGCATGTATGCATGTATGCTTGTGCATGCATGCATGTATGCATATGCATTCATGTATGCATATACATGTATGCATGTGCATTCATGCATGTATGCATGTGCAATCATGCATGTATGCATGTGCATTCATGCATGTGCATGCATGTATGCATGTGCATTCATGCATGTGCATGCATGTATGCATGTATGCATGTGCATTCATGTGCATTCATGCATGTGCATGCATGTATGCATATGCATGTATGCATGTGCATTCATGCATGTATGCATGTGCATTCATGCATATGCATGTATGCATGTGCATGCATGCATGTATGCATATGCATTTATGTATGCATGTATGCATGTGCATGCATGTATGCATGTGCATTCACGCATTTCTGCATGTATGCATGTATGCATATGCATTCATGTATGCATATGCATGTATGCATGTATGTATATGCATGAATGCATATGCATGTATGCACGTGCATTCATGCATGTGCATGATTGTATGCATATGCATGTATGCATGCATGCATTTATGCATATGCATTCATGTATGCATATGCATTCATGTATGCATATGCATGTATGCATGTATGCATATGCATGCATGCATGTATGCATATGCATGCATGCATGTATGCATATGCATGCATGCATGTATGCATGCGCATTCATGCATGTATGCATGTGCATGCATGTATGCATGTGCATGCATGTATGCATGTGCATTCATGCATTTATGCATGTATGCATGTATGAATATGCATTCATGTATGCATATCCATGTATGCATGTATGTATATGCATGAATGCATATGCATGTATGCATGTATGCATATGCATGCATGCATGTATGCATGTGCATTCATGCATGTATGCATGTGCATTCATGCATGTGCATGCATGCATGCATGTATGCATGTGCATTCATGCATGTGCATGCATGCATGCATGTATGCATGTGCATTCATGCATGTATGCATATGCATGTATGCATATTCATGCATGCATGTATGCATGTGCATTTGTGCATGTATGCATATGCATGTATGCATGTATGCATGTGCATTCATGCATGTATGCATGTGCATTCATGCATGTGCATTCATGCATGTGCATGCATGTATGCATATGCATGCATGTATGGATATGCATGCATGTATGCATATGCATGCATGCATGTATGCATGTATGCATATGCATGCATGCATGTATACATGTATGCATGTATGCATGCGTGCATGTATGCATGTGCATTCATGCATGTGCATGCATGTATGCATATGCATGTATGTATATGCATGAATGCATGTATGCATGTGCATTCATGCATGTATGCACGTGCATTCATGCATGTGCATGCATGTATGCATGCATGCATGTATGCATATGCATTCATGTATGCATATGCATGTATGCATATGCATGTATGCATGTATGCATATGCGTGCATGCATGTATGCTTGTGCATTCATGCATGTATGCATGTGCATTCATGCATCTATGCATATGCATTCATGCATGTGCATGCATGTATGCATATGCATGTATGCATATGCATGCATGCATGTATGCATGTGCATTCATGCATGTATTCACGTATGCATGTATGCATGTGCATGCGTGTATGCATATGCATTCATGTATGTATGCATGCATGCATGTATGCATATGCATGCATGCATGTATACATGTATGCATGTATGCATGTATGCATGTGTGCATGTATGCATGTGCATTCATGCATGTATGCATGTCCATTCATGCATGTATGCATGTCCATTCATGCATGTATGCATATGCATTCATGCATGTATGCATATGCATTCATGCATGTGCATGCATGTATGCATATGCATTCATGTATGTATGCATGCATGCATGTATGTATGCATGCATGCATGTATGCATATGCATTCATGTATGCATATGCATTCATGTATGCATATGTATGTATGCATGTATGCATATGCATGCATGCATGTATGCATGTGCATTCATGCATGTATGCATGTGCATTCATGCATGTATGCATGTGCATGTATGCATATGCATGCACATATTCATGCATATCCCCCTCTCTCTCTCTCTCTCAAACTAAAATAAAGAGAGAAGAAAAGTATGCATGTATGCATGTATGCATGTGTATGTGTGCATGTGCATGCATGTATGCATATGCATTCATGTATGTATATATGCATGCGTGTATGCATATGCATTCATGTATGCATGTATGCATATGCATGCATGCATGTATGCATGTGCATTTTTGCATGTATGCATGTGCATGTATGCATGTATACATATGCATGCATATGCATGCACATATTCATGCATATCCCTCTCTCTCTGTCTGGCTCTCTCTCTCTCAAACAAAAATAAAGAGAGAATAAAAGTATGTGTGTATGCATGTATGCATGTATGCATATGCATGCATGCATGTATGCATGTGCATTCATGCATGTGTGCATATGCATGCACATATTCGTGCATATCCCTCTCTCTCTCTCTCGCTCTCTCTCTCTCTCTCAAACAAAAATAAAGAAAGAAGATATTAGAAAACAAAAATATGATTGAGAGAAGATATTAGAAAACAAAAATATAAATAAAGATAAAAGAGTGATACAGGTTTTACTTACATTGATTTAATTTTTTGTAATTCCACTTGAAGTGCTTCTTCGACGAATTTCAAAATCTTTGATGCCAAATTCTCTTGCAAAACCAAACGAAGAACATATTAGCAAAACCAAAACTTCAGCTCTATAAAGATAGAGGCCTTTATAAAGAGAGAGAGAGAGAGGTAGAGAGAAAGAGACATGGAGAGAGAAAGAGGGAGAGAGACGAGGAGAGAGTGTGAGAGAGAGAGAGGGAGAGAGAGAGAGAGAGATAGTGAGAGAGAGAGAGAGGGAAGGGAGGGAGAGAGAGAGAGAGAGAGACAAACAGAGTTCTGCTCTGTTGTTGGTGCACGTGAACCCGAAAGAGAAGTTTCACATTCAAAACACTCAGAATGAGGAATTTCGGGTTCGGGCCCGGTTAAAAAAAGAGCGTCGGTGTATGCGTCGGTATATGCGTCAGTATTTCTAGAAAATTACCGGCGCATATACCAACCCTTATACCGACGCTTATACTGACGCTATGGTTCCGAGGCAACATGAACGCACGCGGCTGTGATTCCGAGGCAAGACAGCTTTCCCAAATTTTTTGAGCGGTATACCGACGCCGACAGCTGACCATCGGTACACTGACCGTCGGTGTAGAGGAGGTACTGAGGTATCCACTTTTAATAGAAGTAGAAAATAAACACATCCAGTACGTCACCTACTCAAGGGAGGTTCTCTTTAGGGAAGTATACCCTTTAAAACTTCTGTGAGCAGGCAGATAACAATGATTCCCAGAGTAAGGATTAAGATAAATGACAATCTTTGGAGAACCCAAACATTCCTTAGATCAATCAAAGGATTTAAGCCAAGGAAATACTATAGATACTGGTGCTTTGAGCTAACATAACACTCCAGAACAGGACTAAACAACCTCAATACAAGAGACTCGTACAATCCGTATAATGATCACAACTGATGCAGAGTAGTACTGAGCAATACAATGTATAGATACTTGTTCTAAATGAACATTAAAATACCACATATTTACGCGGAATGGCAAACCAAGTCACTCTCTTCAACTATAGTGCGGAATGGCAAACCAAGTCACTCTCTTCAACTATAGTGCTATCAACCCTCCACTGGGAAGCCCACGCTCTCTATCCACACCACAGAGTGACTTCCTCTAGTAGGCTTGAAGCCACAAGTGCCAAGAGAGGACCTCTGTACGCACGTACACAAGTGTGTATTTGAACTAATGTCCCAAATGAACACAAATCCAATGCTTTTATAGGCTCCCATAGGCCAAGAGAACCTTGCCGATTCTTCACGTCCATTGATCACGTGCCAATTAATTACCCAAAATTGAAGGGGTAGGTCAAATATTCCTTTGATTTGAATTGGATCTTTTTACTTCTTTTATTTTCTTGAATTAAGCCAACATTGGGTATGGTCAAATGATGCAACTTCTCAATTTAAAGCTAAACGTCCATTTTATTTCTCTTTATCATCAAGTTGTGATATGTCTCATATATGCATGCACCACAAGGTCAAATATATAGTACACAATTTTTAAGTTGAGTTAGTTCATGCATAGCCATGACACTAAGCATTGGCGGGGCAGATAGATTTTCTGAACAGTTCTAGAGAGAGCTTGAATTGTGGAGGGAGTTAGAGAGAGGGAGTTGTGCCATTGACGGCCTCTAGTGGTGAGAGAGAAAGGTCCGCCTTTGGCTGTTGCTGACGCACCATGGAGAGAGGTAGATAGCGCTGGTTTGGCGGCGATCGATGATGTGTTGAAGAGAGAGAGAAACTGTTGCTAGAGAGAAACTGTCGTACCGACATGCTGATGTAGGAGTCTGGGTTGCAGCATATGTCAGAGAGAGACCGAGGAAGTCGCATGGTTTGTTTGGCTGGCAGCGCTGCTGTCGGCGTGTCAAAGAGTGAATCGGTGGACTTGTTCCACGTTAGGGGTAATGGAGTTGCAGGCCTGGACACGGAGAGAGAAAACAAGGGGAGAGAGAGATGATTTGTTTGGCAGCGGCAGAGCGCATATGCGTGGAGACAGAGAGAGAGAAACGTGGAGTTGGTTAGCACAACAGAATTCGGAGGCGTGCAGGAGATGGATGTGGAGAGAGAATTGTAGAAGTTACTGTCGTAGTGAGTAGAGAGAAAGCATGTCGGTGGTATGCGGGCGGCTGACGTGGAGGGAGACATCCGACACAGATATGTGGAGAGCTCCTTACCGCTCCAGATGGATGCGTGGAAACAGATGCGATGTTGTAAACACTACGCAGTGGTCGACGATATCGGAAGATACCGATTGGGAAGAGAGATATATATGCGGGCCTCCGAAGTGCAGATGAGTTATCATGTTGAGAGAAATGGGCGGGTGGCAGTTCACGTGCGAACAGATCCGTTAGGCGGCGTGAGAGTCCGATCGGCAAATGCGTTCCCGAGAGAGAACGATTGCCTAGTTGGCTGCATGGGCTGGCGCTCATGCGCGGAGAGAGAGAGAGAGAGAGAGAGAGAGAGAGAGAGAGAGAGAGAGAGAGAGAGAGAGAGAGAGATCGCAGACTTGTAGGGCGCGGCAAAATTCGCGAAGACATAGTGCAAGCGAGTACATAGGCATATTTGTAGTAAGATCGAGAACCAAACATGAAACAGCAAACTACATTAATTGAAAGAAAGCTTATCTAGTAATGAACATACGTAGAGCATCATCTCTAGTCCTCTAGTAAATGAAGCTTATGCTAAATCTTCTCACAAACACTGTGTAATAGGAATACATGACGCAGGAAGCTTATCATGTACATATGATGGAGTTATAATAATCGATCGCATAATATTTTCTTTTTGGGAAATGCACAACGTTGTGATATGCAGGCATATAGCTTGACAGCGAAGCTCCATGATCATCATATAAGGGGCTTGTCGCATTAACAAAAACACACTATTCGTGAGACAATCACTCGCATGCGCATAAGATTGACCATAGGATGATTCATTCTACCCAATTCGAATTATAATTGGATTCATATTTGCAATGCAAAACGAAACTGAAGATGAACGCCAGCAATTGCTCACCATAGTTATGATTGTGGTTGTTATGATTGTCATAAATAGAGTGTAATCATTTTTTCCTGTCTCTTAACATGAACTTAATTGGGAATGAAAGTGAGCAAGTATGAAGAGGCAACATTATTGATTTAAAATGCATCTTTGCATATCAAACGAGATGTAGATAGATATGTGTAATACAAAGATAAAATATAACCAAAATTCATCATAAAATCAAAGCGAAAAAAGGGGGTATTGTTTTTGGTGTAGTTCATTTTATCTTTCAAATGAACTAATTGACCCCCACCCCGTGGATCTTGCTTGTGGATCGTCTTTCCAGAACGTCTTTCCAGATTGTCCTTGCGGAACTTCTTTCCAGATTGTCCCTGCGGAACATCTTTCCAAGCTATTATGGTTTATGAAGTGAAGAAAATCATTTGATGAAGATTTGAAGCGAATATTTTAAGTAAAGATTGAAGACCAAAAGATCAGAAGTAAAGCTTGGACCGCGAAGACCGAAGCCGAAGTCCCGTGGGTGATTTCTCGCACTGTAGCAAGGGGTCTAGTTTATATCCGGCCGATCCACATTGTAGCGGTGGCATACATTTGTATTCACCTTTTCCGCACTGTAGGGGACTTTTGCATCATCGACCCGCACTATCGCGGGCATATTTGTATCATTCAAAATTTATTGGAAGAATTCAATTGCATTTGACTTTCGTGCCTTAGTGTTGTATACTTCGATTTTTGCGCTCTCGACGCCTAGGGTCCCACGCGTACGCATGCACATCTCGTCACTTCCAAGCGGAAGGGGCCCTACCAGGATCGCACACACTCCAGAGACTATAGGCGAGGCGCCCAGCGCCAGACGCTGCTTGCAGGACAGCGGGAACGGTGTGCACCTGAGGGGTCTGACCCAACCCCAGTGCGGAACAGGTAAATACAAATAATTACCACTGCTACAGTGTGGATCGGTTGGATTTGATGTAGGCCTCCCGCTACAGTGCAGGAAGTCGCCCTCGTGGCTTATCGATCTTCAGAACCTTTGCGGGTAGGTCTTCTCTTCGAATCTTGGGTCCAAGCTCTACTTCCGGTCTTTTGGTCTTCAAATAATTGTCTTCACTTCATAAACTGCAATAGCCTCCAATCATGCAGTAACCTGTAGGAAGATCCACAAGCAAGACCCACAGGGGGAGCAGTCTAGTTTATATCCGGCCGATCCGCATTGTAGTGGCGGCAAACATTTGTATTCACCTGTTCCGCACTGTAGCAGACTTTTGCATCATCGACCCGCACTGTAGCGGGCATATTTGTATCATTCAAAATTTAATGGACGAATTTAGTTTCATTTCACTTTCGTGCCTTAGTGTTCTATACTTGGATTTTGGCGCTCTCGATGCCTACGGTCCCACGCGTACGAATGCACGTCTCATCACTTCAAAGGGGCAGGGGCCCTACGAGGATTGCACACACTCCAGAGAGTATAGGCAAAGCGCCCAACATGCAAATACCGCTCCTAGGACAGCGGGAACTGTGCACACCAAAGGTTCCTGATCCAACCCCAGCGTGGACTTCTTGCCCGACCTCCTTCTTCCCGACACCTGAATCCGACGTGAAGTGAGCCGGTTGTCTGGTGATCCTCGACGCGTCATCCACTGCTTGAGAAGATAGACGTGAACCTCGGCATCAGACAGAGACTCCAGGTACTAGAATTTCAAGTTTTTTGAATTATTGCATTGTTCCATGCACTTGAACAAAAAGATTGCTTTTGATTGCCTGACTTAGATCATCCACTTTTTGCAAAAGTTTTGATCATACGAGTGTGCACTTTTCTATTGATGCATAGATTAAGAATCTACTTCTCAGCTTAGATTATAAGAAGAGAAAAACTAAAATGAATAAAATGATTGAGGAAGAGTTTAAGAAATATGAAGACCGATTTAGGGAATCAGAAATTAACACGAGCGAGTCTATAAAATAAAAATTTGGTATCGTCATGATGTGAATGCAAACAGTAAATTCAATATCTGACACAATCCAGCTAATGGGCATAAGTATTAAAGATATAAAGAAGGAAATGGATTCTGAGATTTCCGAATTAAAACATAAAGTTGATTTGTTGACCAAACAAGTTAATGACCTACAAACATTGAAATGTGATAATGAGCATGAGGTAAAAGTCCAAGGCATATCTGCACAGAAACAATCATTAGGTTTAGAAAATCCACGCCTAGAGTGACACCTAGGAAATCAAGTTGGGATGAGAAGAGACCTATATGTTGCTTTTGTTGTGATCAGTTTGGGCATATGTTTTGGGATTGTCTAGCATATGCGAGTGCATGCAGACATAGGCTTGTAAGTGAGCATGATGGAAGAATTTGCAAATACCAAGAACAATTACCTTTGCATTTGAATGTAGGAAAAGGTCGGATGAAAAAATATTTTGAAGAGACTAAAAGGAGATCAGTGTCAATTCAAAAGATATTGAAACCAGAAACTCATGAAGATATTAAATCTAATGAACAAAGAAGTATGTAATCTATTCAAAGTGAAGAGAAACTAATTGAAGAAACCAAAGGTATACAAATAAAGGTTGAAAAGCAAAAAATTGAGCAGATATTAAAAGAGCAAATAAAAATAGATCATAAAATGGAGTCTGATAGAGAAATTAAAGAGAAATCAAAGAAAGAGCATGATGTATATATTTCGTTTGATCCAAAAATTTTAACTAATGAGAATCTGTTTGATCAAGAAAAAATTATTAAATTACAATCCCAAACAAACTTTGATAAACAAATTGAACAAGAAAAGAGTAAAGAAGAAACTCAAGAATATACAAAATCTAGTAAACGAGTTAATAAAGCAGAAAAACAATTGCTTGATGACATTATTGCGCAAATCGAGGGGAGTGTAAAGGCGATTGGGAAGTCTTCTAAGCCTTTGAAGAAGAATAAGAGAACTAAAAATCTGACTTTCCAAGATATATTCGCATATCTTGAATCATGATTGAAGAGGAATCATAATGAAAACACATGTGAATGATCAAGAGCTATTGAATGTTGATGAATGATGATGATGATAATGATGATAGTTGACCATGACTGATAAGTGATTCATAATGATTAATGTTGATGATGATTGATGAATGATTATGATTGATGGATGATTAGTGATTGATGATAATGAGTGATGATATTGGATGATGATGGTTGATATTTATTGATTATGATGATGATGATTATAATGATGATGATGATGATGATGATGATCATGCTGGAGGATGCTGATGATACTAATGTTAATGTTGATGAAGAATGATAGATCATGAAGATGAAGAAAAGTTGGATCGATCAATGATGAAGATGAAATAAAATGATCAGTTGAAATGTTTTTTATTTGAAATCTGTTTTCTTTCTGTAAGAGCATATGCATTGCATTTATGTGTGTGATAAAGATATGTATGAATTTATGAAAATCAT
The DNA here is from genome assembly GCA_020310875.1 of Ceratopteris richardii. Taxonomy (NCBI): domain Eukaryota; kingdom Viridiplantae; phylum Streptophyta; class Polypodiopsida; order Polypodiales; family Pteridaceae; genus Ceratopteris; species Ceratopteris richardii. The sequence continues at coordinate 85,406,068 of CM035427.1, read as the reverse complement.
GTAGAACGAAGATAGAAAATATCTATTATGGGTTTGCATGAAGCATGAACAACTAGAAATTGTATGAATTAAATCAGCTAGCAGACTAGAGACTTTCGAGAGTGAAAGCTTGGGAATGTGATGGCATGCTTATACTGAGTGTATGTATATGCAGATTGATTTGAACACTTAGTAAGTGAGATTCTTTGGGTCCTACTATTTGCTTTCTGCGATATCTTACCTCCATATGTATCATGATTTATAGAAAGACATTCATACTCGAGCCTGCTTATATGTGTGTGCATGTTGTTAGCGCGCTAGGATGGGCTAGTAGGCGGGTGGAACCAGCTTGGTCGGCCAATCAAGGCCACGAGCCGTAGCTAGTTTTATCGTAGGCCTGACCTATTTGTTGTCATGCTCTTGCACGGGTCGATAGGCAGGTGGAGTCACTTTGGCCGGCTGGTCAGAGCCACGAGCTGACGACGATTTCATGTAGGGCTGCCATTGTGTATGTCGTGCACTATGTCAGGTCGACAGACGGGTGGTGTAAGCTTGGTCAGATGGACAAGTCCATGAGTCGCAATCGATTTCGACATAGGCCGATTTGTGAAATAAAGATAAAAAGAATAAATACTGAGCTGAGAAGAAGTGAAAAATAAAGAAAAAGAAAAATAAAAATGAAAAAGGAAAAGGAAAAGAAAGAGATCTAATGGAGAGTTAGACAAGTAGGAGATAAATAGTGGGAATCGAGGTATATTCTATAAACTAAGTTAGTAGAAACATAAGTATATGCTAGTACTTGGAATGAGCTGCTGGATTTGAACCAGTTGAACAAATAGAAGATCTAGAAAGCCAATGATTTATTCATATGATTACTTGTCAGACGCAAAAACATAGTATGATGCTTATGAATCTTGAATCTACTTAATTTTCTTAAATTTCTACTAATCTTTATAAAAATTGCATGACTGCATGAGATCACGCTTTGATTCTTTGAAAAGAAAATCACTAAAATATAAAAAGAGTTTAAAATGTGCCCTGATACGCTTCTCTTGAATGTTGCAGGTTGGCCCATCGGGACGATGTGGAGGTTTAGTGGGGGCGAATGCGCAATGAAATCCCTCAGGGAGTGTGCATTGTTTTTTTTTCAAAGTTGATTGATTTTATGAGTTTTGTGTGGTGCTTTCATTGAGGATGTGGTAAACGTTGTACATGTTTTGGCCGATTTGCTTGACTGGGAGACACAGAACCATGCGATTCTTATTGATTAGGCTTGTATATTTGTAAACAGTCATGATTCTAGCTTTTGAATCCATAAACTTGTAGGGTTGACCCTTAGAAACCCCTGAAAACCTACAGGTTTACCCTAGGAAAACCGGACTTGAACCCTTGGAAACCCTTGGACTTTAGGTCCAAACATAGAATAAACCCTTGGATTAATATGTTTCAGTTAATTGTGATCAAAACCCTAATTTTCCCGACCAAAAACCGTATCTTAGACCCTTGAAATTGGTGTTTATCCTAGTTCAAACCCTAAAAAGTAATTAACTTGTATATACAGTGTGAAACCAAAACTAAAATAAAAAAGAAGAAAAATAAAAAAATAGAAATAATTGATGTGATTTTCCAAAATAAGCAAATGAACATGCAAGGTTGTCATGAATTAGAAGGTTGAGTAAGGAGGTTAAAAACTTCTAGAGAATAGTCCCAAGGAGAGAAGGGTGGAGGAGCCTATAAATAGAGGGCCAAGCCTCATTTGTTTTTGCTCGTGGATCTTCTTGGTGCATCTACTCTCCAAGTACGGTTTCTTACCCTCCTCTTATTCATTATTTCTTCTTCATGTTCATTAGTCTTCATCATGGTGGAGCGAGAGTAGCCGATATAGATGATGCTTGAGGATGGCAAGCTTTTGTGATACCATCATGTTTATAGTTGGTTATCATCTATCTCCTGAGCATAAGTATCTTACAACAATTGATGATGGTTTTGAATGAAGAACATATTAGTCTGCATTCAGAGAGAGAGAGGACCATCATCTACTATAGAGAGGACCATCATCTACTATAGAGAGACGTAGAGAGTCAGTGAGCATAGAGACATTTGAGAAGACTGTAGAGAGAGAATTTAGGCACGACACAGCATCATGGCAAGAGAGAAGGTTTGTAGGAGTCCATGTGTGAAGAGAGAGTGACCCTGTGGCTGCTGTTTATCTTGGGTGAGAGGAGAGAGACTAGGATCTCTGATTGACGGCACAGAAGGCAGTTGTCGGCATTGTGTATATACAGAGAGAGAAGTAGAGAGAAGCAACGCCGTTATACTACACGAGAGAGAGAAAATGGCATCCATGTGGCTGTATCAGAGAGACAGAGAGAGAGAGAGGTAAGAAAGGCGGCGCAGATAGAGTTTCTCAACGGTTCTAGAGAGGGCTTGAATTGTGGAGGGAGTTAGAGAGAGGAAGTTATGCCATTGGCGGCCTCTGGTGGTGAGAGAGAAAGGTCTGCCTTTGGCTGTTGTTGACGCACCATAGACAGAGGTGGACAGCGCTGGTTTGGTAGCGATCGATGATGTGGTGAAGAGAGAGAGAAACTGGCGCTAGAGAGAAACTGTCGTACCGACATGCTGACTGGTGCAGGAAGGAGAGAGAGATGTAGGAGTGTGGGTTGCAGCATATGTCAGAGAGAGACCGAGGAAGTCGCATGGGTTGTTTAGCTAGCAGCGCTGCTGTCGGTGTGTCAAAGAGTGAGTCGGTGGACTTGTTCCACGTTAGAGGTAATGGAGTAGCAGGCTTTGGCGGCGCCTGGACACGGGGAGAGAAAACAGGGGGAAAGAGAGATGATTTGTTCGGCAGCGGCAGAGCGCATACGCGTGGAGACAGAGAGAGAGAAACGTGGGGTTGGTTAGCGTAGTAGAATTCGGAGGCGTGCAGGAGATGGATGTGGAGAGAGAATTATAGAAGTTACTGTCGTAGTGAGTAGAGAGAAGGCACTGATGTGGAGGAAGACATCCGATAGAGAGATATGTGGAGAGCTTCTTGCCGCTGCTGATGGATGCGTGGAAACAGATGCGATGCTGTCAACACTGCGCGGTGGTCGACGACATCCAAAGAGATTGGGAAGAGAGATATATATGCGGGCCGCCGAAGTGGAGATGAGTTATCATGTTGAGAGAGATGAGCGGGTGGCAGTTCACGAGTGGACAGATCCGTTAAGCAGCGTGAGAGTCAGAACTTGGAGTGTAGAATCCCGCAAATGCATTCCGCATAGAGATTGATTGCCTAGTTGGCTGCGTGGGCTGCGCGCAAAGAGAGAGAGAGAGAGAGAGAGAGAGAGAGAGAGAGAGAGAGAGAGAGAGAGATGGAAGACTTGTAGGGCGCAGCAGAATTCGCGAAGACATAGTGCAAGCAAGTAGATGGGCATATTTGTCGTAAGATCGAGAACCAAACATGAAACTGCAAACTAGATTGATTGAAAGAAAGCTTATCTAGTAATGAAGATAAGTAGAGCATCATCTGTAGTCCTCTGGTAAATGAAGCTAATGCTAAATCTTCTCACAAACATTGTGTAATAGGAATACATGACGCAGGAAGCTCATCATGTACATATGATGGAGTTATAATAATCGATCGCATAATATTCTCTTTTTGGGAAATGCACAACGTTGTGATCTACAGGCATACTAGCTTCACAGCGAAACTCCATGATCTTTATATACGGGGCTTGTTGCATTAACAAAAACACAATATGCGTGAGATAATCACTCGCATGCGAAAAACATTGACCATAGGATGATTCATTCTACCCAATTTGAATTATAATTGGATTCATATTTTCAATGCAAAACGAAACTGAAGATGAACGCCAGAAATTGCTCACCATAGTTATGATTGTGGTTTATGATTGTCATAAATAGAGTGTAATCATTTTTTTCTGTCTCTTAACATCAACTCAATTGGGAATGAAAACATCAACTCAATTGGGAATGAAAGTGAGCAAGTATGAAGAGGCAATATTATTGATTTGAAATGCATTTTTGCATATCCAACGAGATGTAGATAGATATGTGTAATACAAAGATAAAATATAACCAAAATTCATCATAAAATAAAAGCGAAAAAAAGGGGGTATTGTTTTTGGTATATTTCATTTTATCTTCCAAATGAACTAATTGACCCCCACCCTATGGATCTTGCTTGTGGATCGTCTTTCCAGAACGTCTTTGGAGATTGTCCTTGCGGAACTTCTTTGCAGATTGTCCTTGCAGAACGTCCTTCCAGGCTATTGTGATTTATGAAGTGAAGAATATCATTTGATGAAGATTTGAAGCATAGATTTGAAGTAAAGATTGAAGACCAAAAGATCAAAGGTAAAGCTTGGACCGCGAAGACCAAAGCCGAAGTCCCGTGGGCGATTTCTCACACTCTAGCGAGGGGTGTAGTTTATATCCGGCCGATCCGCACTGTAGCGGCGGCATACATTTGTATTCACCTGTTCCACATTGTAGCAGACGTTTCTATCATCAACCCGCACTATCGCGGGCATATTTATCTCATTTAGAATTTATTGGACGAATTGAGTTGCATTTGAATTTCGTGCCTTAGTGTTGTATACTTCAATTTTCGCACTCTCGATGCCTACGGTCCCACGCGTACGCATGCACGTTTCGTCACTTCCGAGGGGCAGGGACCCTACGAGGATCGCACACGCTCTAGAGAGTATAAGCGAGGCGCCCAGCGCACAGATGTCGCTCCCAGATAGCGGGAACGGCGCGCACTAGAGGGGCCTGATCCAACCCTAGTGCGGAACAGGTAAATATTGTATGACAGGCAGCAAAAAATGTTTTGATAAAGCAAAACATACTGTCAAATACAAAATACATGAGCAAAATGAATCATGAATCATGTACAAAGAAATGGGACACATAGACATGATATTTATAAACAACAACTAGAACACATGTATATGTGTGTCTGCCTATGTATAAACATATGTATGTGTGTATATTTCTATATGTATAAATATTTATCTGCAAGTGTAAAAACCCTAAAACCCTAATCGTAAAGACCTAGACCTAAAACCCTAATTTTGAAGACCTAGACCTATAACATGTATATGTGTGTATGTGTGTATGCATATGTATATATATGTGTATGTGTATATGTATTATGTATTTATATGTACTTATGTGTGCATGCATGTGTGTATATATGTAAAATTTAAAAACCCTAACCCTAGAACATGCATATGTGTGTATGTATATGTCACATATGTGTATGTGTGTATGCATGTATATATATATATATATATATATATATATATATATATATATATATATATATATATATATATATATATATATATATATATATATATATATATATATATATATATATATATGTGTGTGTGTGTGTGTGTGTGTGTGTATGTGTGTGTGTGTGTTTGTCTATGAATGTATGTGTGTGTGTATGTGTGTATGCACATGTATATATATATGTATATGTGCATATGTATTATGTGTTCATATATGTATATGTGTGTATGCATGTGTGTATATATGTAAAAGCCAAAAACCCTAACCCTAACCCTAAAACATGCATATGTGTGTATGTATATGTCACATGTGTGTATGTATGCATGTGTGTGTGTGCGACTCTCTCTCTCTCTCTATGTGTATGTGTTTATGTATGTATGTATGTATCTGTGTTTGTATGTATATATGCATGTGTGTATGTATGTATGTGTATGTGTATGTGTATGTGTATGTGTATGTGTATGTGTATGTGTATGTGTATGTTTATGTGTATGGTATGTGTATGTGTATGTGTATGTGTATGTGTATGTGTATGTGTGTATGCATGTGTATATGTGTGTATATGTGTAAAAGTAAAAATCCCTGATCCTAAAACCCTAACCCTAAAACATGTATATGTGTGTTTGTGGGGATGTATTTGTGATGTGTGTGTATGTGTATGTGCATGTATGCATGTGTGTGTACACGTGTGTGCATGTATGCATGTGTGTGTACACATGTGTGCATGTATATGTGTGTGTGTATGTATGCATATGCATATGCATATGTGTATATAATATGTATGCATCTGTGTGTATCTATCTCTATATCTCTCTCTTTCTCTCTATCTATCTCTCTCTCTCTCTTTCATCTCTCTCTCTCCCTCTTTCTCTCTCTCTCTCTATTATTCTCTCTCTCTCTATCTCTTTTTATAATAAAGAACAAAACAATCACTTACATCGATGTAATTCTTTTGAATGCTCTCGCCAAAGCTTAATTGACATCGTCTCTTGTCAAATTCCAAAGAATCAATGCCAAAAATCTCCTGCAAAACAAAAGTAAAGAGAAATTCAAAAGCCCTAATCCTAAAACCCTAACCCTAAAACATGTATATGTATGTATGTGTGTATGTATATGTGATGTGTGTGTATGTGTATGTGCATGTATGCATGTGTGTGTATAGATATGTGAGTGTGTATACATATGTGAGTGTGTATCAATATGTGTGTGTGTATGTAATATGCATGTGTGTATGTATGTATGTGTGTGTGTACATGCATATGTGTGTGTATGTATGTATGCATATACATGTGTGTATGCACATATGTGTGTGTATACGTATGTGAGTGTATATGAAATATGCATGTGTGTATGTATGTATGTGTGTGTGTACATGCATATGTGTGTGTATGTATGTATGCATATGCATGTGTATGCACATATGTGTGTGTATAGAAATGTGAGTGTGTATTTATATGTGTGTGTGTATGTAATATGCATGTGTGTATGCATGTATGTATGTGTGTGTACATGCAAATATGTGTGTACGTATCTCTCTATTTCTTTCATCTCTCTCTCTCTCTATCTTACTCTATATCAATCTAAAACAAAACAATCACTTATATCGATGTAATGGTTTGGAGCATTGTCGTCGAAGTCCACTTTATGTTTTCCTTTGTTGAATTTCAAAGCACTGATGCCAAAAATCTCCTGCAAAACAAAAGGAAAGAGAAATTCATAAACCCTAAGCCTAAAACTCTACCCCTAAAACATGTACATGTGTGTATGTATATATGATGTGTGTGTATGTGTATGTGCATGTATGCATGTGTGTGTATACATATGTGAGTGTGTATAAATATGTGTGTGTATATATATGTGTGTGTGTGTATATAATATGCATGTGTGTATGTATGTATGTGTGTTTGTACATGCATATGTGTGTGTATGTATGTATGCATATGCATGTGTGTATGCACATATGTGTGTGTATACATATGTGAGTGTGTATGTAATATGCATGTGTGTATGTATGTATATGTGTGTGTACATGAAAATATGTGTGTATGTATGTATGCATATGCATGTATGTATGTATACATGTATGTGTGTACATGTGTGTATGTATATGTGTGTATACATGTATGTATGTATGTGAGGATGAGAATGGATATGTGTGTGTATGTATATGCATGTGTGTATCTAATATGCATGTGTGTATGTAATATGCATGTTTGTATGCAATATGCATGTATGTATGTATATGTGTGTATGCATGTGAGTATGTAATATGTATGTGTATGTATATGCATGTGTGTATGTAATATGTATGTGAGTGTGTATGTAATATGCATGTGTGTATGTAATATGTTTGTGAATATGTGTATGCATATGTGTGTGTATGTATGTATGCATCTCTCTCTCTATCTCATTCTCTTTCTATTTCATCTCTCTCTCTCTTTCACTCTCTCTCTATCTTTCTCTTTCATCTCTCTCTTTCTTTCTTTCTCTCTCTCTCTCTCTCTTTATGTTTCTCTAGATCTCTCTCTTTCTTTCATCTCTCTCTCTCTCTATCTCACTCTATATCAATCGAAAACAAAACAATCACTTACATCGATGTGATTGTTTGGAGCGTTGTCATCAAGGTCCACTTAATGTTGCCCTTCCTCGAATTGCAAATATTTGATGTCAAAAATCTCCTCAAAAAGAAAAGAGAAGAGAAATTAGAAAAGGGAAAATACAAAGAAAGAGAAAGGGTGCTACACTATGTGAAATTCTTACAAAAATTTCAGATCTAGAGAAACAGAGATGTAGAGAAAGACAGAGAGAGAGAGAGAAAGAGAGAGAAAGAGAGAGATGTGTGTACACAATAGGTTCGGAATGTAGCTCGCGCGTGCAAACTCGACAGTAGCAAACTTTGGTTCAAAATGCAAGAAGATGTGGAATTTTTGCTCTTGGGCCCGGTTAAAAGTTGCCTCGGTATAAGCGTCGGTATGAGCGTCGGTATGAGCGTCGGTATAAGCGTCGGTATAAGCGTCGGTAACTAGAGTAAAGTACCGATGCATATACCGGTGCTCATACCGATGCCGTGTATATCGATGATTTAATGATCGTCGATATTGCATCCGTGGTTTTTCAAGCATTTTCAACGATCATACTGACGCCGAGGGGTGACCGTCGGTATGGGCAACGTCGGTATGCCCCTCATATGTTGTAGTGGTTGGACAAGTAAGAGATAAATAGTGGGAATCGAGATATAATCTATAAACTCAGTTAGTAGAAACATAAGTATATGCTAGTACTTGGAATGAGTTACTGGATATGAACCAGTTCAACAAATAGAAGACCTAGAAAGCCAACGATTTATTCATGTGATTACTTGTCAGATTGCAGACGCAGAAACATAGTATGATGCTTGTGAAGCTTGAATCTACTTAGTTTTTTTAAATTCCTACTAATCTTTATAAAAATTGCATGACTCTATGAGATCACGCTTTGATTCTTTGAAAAGAAAATCATTAAAATATAAGAAGAGTTTAAAATGAGCCCTGATACGCTTCTGTTGAATGTTGTAGGTTGGCCCATCGGGACGATGTGCAGGTTTAGTGGGGGCGAATGTTGGGATGAAATCCCACAGGGAGTGTGCATTGTTTTTTTTTCAAAGTTGCACTACAACAGATCGATGGTATACCGAGGTTTTTACCGAGGAAAATGAACGTGGCTTTATTTGCTGCGGCGTCGGTGTAAAGGTCGGTTTCCGTGTCGGTACCGTAAGCTCGATATAAACATCGATCGAGACGTCGGTAAAACCGTCGGTATAACCGTCGGTATGTGCGTCGGTATAACCGTCGGTAACTGGTTTCTGCTGCACCGGCCCCTGGGTGTACCGACGGTTATTCCGATGACACTACTGGGAGTATCGTCGCTTATACCGACGACCAAACCTGCAAAATTTTTTTTGGGCAGAATGTTTTGTCTTTTGCTACAGCAACATTACCATGATGTTGCTGAACAAGAGACAATACACTCTGCCCAAAAAAAGCCGAGTACATGTGATGTGTACTCTAATGACAACCGAAATATGATTTCAGGAAACAGAGCATTATTGTACACAAAAGAGATCGATAATCATAATGAACAATGAACCATGTACAAAAGAAGTTATATATTTCAATAATGAAGCATGTACAAGAGTGTGGCAAACCACCGTCATATATGACGCTTTTACAAAATGTGGCAAAGCAATGTATTGCCATATGGAAATCAAATACAAAATATTGGTCTTCCACTTCCATACACATGCAAAGAATGCTCCATATCAACAATCTTGCAACAAATAGCATTAATGGAATGAGATAAATTCACATGAAAATTACAAAGAAGTAAAAACCAAGTTTATAAATTAATTACCTCATCGCAAGCGCTCCCATGAAACTACCGCACCGCGTCCCTCCAAGTCCTGCAATAGTGCAGTCAACCCATGACTATATCCATAAGACTCCTCCGATCGTGTTGGAGGACGACCCATTGCTAGCTCCTGAAACAAATATAAAAAGATTAGAGAAATATATATGAGAAATTTAACACAAATAAATTCAATAAATGAAATGGTACTTACAAACTCATGACACATCGTTTCATATCCACCGCTACCCAAATGTGACGATCCAATCGTGCCTAGACGTGTGGCTGCGGCATTTCGCTGCTGGCGATATCGATCAGGAGTCTGCTGCTGCTCATCATGAATCATGTCCCACTCCTCAGCATCTAACCACACAGGCTTTGGTAAGCCTTCTCTGAATGCATCACGAGCCTCGGATCGTCGATGCGACATGACCTCACGTGCGGTATGCAGAATCCACTCTGAACTGATAATCGACTCTCCATTGGCTGGTCGGAACTCTTGCTAAATCGTCCGCGTGATATAATTCTTCCGATCTTTATCTTGTTCACTCCATTTCCGCATGATGGAGTGTCCAAACTGGATGGAGCAAAGCTGTCGTATGCGTGCATGCATTGCTTTGCCAGCCGCATCCATCACCAGAGCTCCATCTCGGATATTATACACCTTGGAGTCATCATGGTCATGAGCACTCCAAGGTGTACGTGGTGTACTGCGTGGTGTACTGCGTGGCGTACCTACAGCTGAGGTACTCGTCCTAGGAGTAGAAGCGGGCGACACAACGTCCGTCGCACTGCCTCCACAACAACCGCCTCCTCCGCCTCCAAACCTATCTGTAGATCCACTCCTAGAACCTCCTGCTCCACAGCGGACCTCGATCTACGAGACGGGCCAGACCCTATCTCGCGCTGAGGTGTCGAACGCACATGTCTACTAGTAGACCCAGTAGGAGATGGCTGCAAAGATGGTCATGGTGGAGTCACAAAGCTAGGAGACATGTCTCCTATGGGAGTAGCACCACCCTCAGGAGTGACACCGGCGGGAGTGAGGCCAGTGGGAGTGAGGCTTCTAAATCGCTTGCTATGCTGGTTTCCTCCTGATCATCGTCTATTGCTTCGTCTTCTCGAACAATGACTCTTCTTCAATGACCTCTTCTTCTCGAACAATGATCTCTTCCTCCTCAACTATCGAATGAATCTCTGAGTCCACTAGAGATGGACTTTCTTCTACATCTGCATTTTCAAAAATTTTTCTACTACGTGGAGCGACTTGTAAAACAAATAGCCACTCCGGGTCTTTTGAATCTGGTATGAAAACAACTTTCTCACAGTGTTCGGGAAGTACAAATGTATCCCTTTCATCTGTCCATAATCTTGTGGAGTCGACTTGAAGCAAACCGCTCTTGTCTCGTCTCACTGTTGCGTTTCTTCCAGAGGTGACTACTTTGAATCATTTCACGTCAAAAACAAAGTAATCAAACTTTCTGAAAGATCGTTTCAAGATGTCTTGAATCACACCACAATAATCTAACTCATCTTCTAGAGCATTATCATCTCTTGCACTCGCTCTACTTTTTTGCACAAAATTCGCCATCACTCCACTATCAAAAGTAGACCGATTTTGATCGATTCGTGCTTTACTTACATTGATTTAATTTTTGTAATTCCACTTGAAGTGCTTCTTCGTCAAATTTCCAAAGCTTTGATGCCAAATTCTCTTGCAAAATCAAACAAAGAACATATTAGCAAAACCAAAACTTCAGCTCTATAAAGATAGAGGTCTGTATAAAGAGAGAGAGAGAGGGAGAGAGAAAGAGACAGGGAGAGAGAAAGAGGGAGAGAGATGAGGAGAGAGTGTGAGAGAGAGAGGGAGAGAGAGAAAGATAGTGAGAGAGAGAGAGGGAAGGTAGGGAGAGAGAGAGAGAGACAAACAGATTTCTGCTCTGTTGTTGGCGCGCGCGAACCCGAAAGAGAAGTTTCACATTCGAAACATTCATAATGACGAATTTCGGGTTCGGGCCCGGTTAAGAAGAGAGCGTCGGTATATGTGTTGGTCTTTCCAGCAAATTACCGGCACATATATCGACGCTCATACCGACGCTGTGATTTCGAGGCAACATGAACCCACGCGGTTGTGATTCCGAGGCAAGAAAGCTTTCCCAAATTTTCTGAGCGGTATATCGACGCCGACAGCTGACCGTCGGTACACTGACCGTCGGTGTAGAGGAGGTACTGGGGTATCCACTTTTATTAGAAGTAGAAAATAAACACATCCAGTAGGTCACCTACGCAAGGGAGGTTCTCTTTAGGGAAGTATACCCTTTAACACTTCTGTGAGCAGCCAGATAACAATGATTCCCAGAGTAAGGATTAAGATAAATGACAATCTTTGGAGAACCCAAACATTCCTTAGATCAATGAAATGATTACACTATAAGCCAAGGAAATGCTACACATACTGGTGCTTTGAGCTAACATAACACTCCAGAACAGGACTAAACAACCTCAATACAAGAGACTCGTACAATCAGTATAATGATCACAACTGATGCAGAGTAGTACTGAGCAATACAATGTATAGATACTTGTTCTAAATGAACATGAAAATACCACAGATTTACACGGAATGGCAAACCAAGTCATTCTCTTCAACTATAGTGCTATCACCCCTCTACTGGGAAGCCCACGCTCTGTATCCACACCACAGAGTGACTTCCTCCAGTAGGCTTGAAGCCACAAGTTCCAAGAGAGGACCTCTATACGCACATACACAAGTGTGTATTTGAACTAATGTCTCAAATGAACACAAATCCAATGCTTTTATAGGCTCCCATAGGCCAAGAGAACCTTGCCGATTCTTCACATCCATTGATCACGCGCCAATTAATTACCCAAAATTGAAGGGGTAGGTCAAATATTCCCTTGATTTGAATTGAATCTTTTTACTTCTTTTGTTTTCTTGAAAGCTGAGACCCTCCTTTTACGTCGCCCACGAGATTGAAATGTCCTTCCACATGTGCTTCTCATACTCAAGGATCCGTGTGTTGCTCACATAGCTTTAGTATTTTGTCTCTTACATCTTTTGGCTCCTTATCCTTTAAAACTTGCCACCATGTCCTCTACCCATCGATGGGAAGCTTGCAAAGTGGCTCGAACTTGAACCTAGAAGTCAATAAAGCGATTTCAAAAAGCAAGAGGACAAGATCTTTGACAGACTTGTCATTTTTGTCAGCATCTTCCCTCTTCCTCACCTCTTCCATGATGGCATTCTCCGGATTAATTTCCATAGTCTTCTTCCATGACATATAGCTTGACAGAGGAGGTGGGGCTGTAGGGAAGGAGGAGGTAGAGGAGTTCGTGGGGTAAGGGAGGTGGGCTTATGAGGGATGGGGAGAGAGGAAGTGGGAGGAAGGAGATGGGCTGCTGGGGAGGGGGAGAGAGGAGGTGAAGAGGCTTGGGGGGAATAGGCAGGGGAGAGGATGGCTGTGGGCAGCGGGGGGGTAGTGGAGAGGAGGGGCTGGGGGAGGCAGCGGGGGCGGAACTCAGCAGGGTGCGGCAGGGGGGGAGGTGGGACTCAGCGGGGAGGGGCGGGGCAGGACTTAGCGGGGTGGGGCGGGGGGGGGGGGGGGGGGTGGCGGGCGCGGAGCTCAGCGGGGTGGGGCGAGAGGGGTGGCGGGACTCAGCGGGGAGGGGCTGGGCAGGACTTAGCGGGGTGGGGCGGGGAGTGGCGGGACTCAGGGGGGGCGGGGCGGGACTCAGCGGGGTGGGGCGAGGGTGGCGGGGGAGGAGAGAGAAAGAGGGGAGGGGGAAGAAAGAGAGAGAGAGAGAGAGAGAGAGAGAGAGAGAGAGAGAGAGAGAGAGAGAGAGAGAGAGAGAGAGAGAGAGAGAGAGAGAGAGAGAGAGAGAGAGAGAGAAAGAGAGAAAGAAGGAGAGAGAGGGGGCACACGGGGGCAGCGGGATTGCCGAGAGAGAGAGAAGAGAGAGAGTGAGAGGGAGGGAGGGAGGGAGAGAGAGAGAGAGAGAGAGAGAGAGAGAGAGAGAGAGAGAGAGAGAGAGAGAGAGAGAGAGAGAGAGAGAGAGAGAGAGAGAGAGAGAGAGAGAGAGAGAGAGAGAGAAAGAGAGGGAAAGAAGGAGAGAGGGGGCATGCGGGGGCAGCGGGGTGGCGGGGAGAGAGGGAAGAGAGGGAGTGAGAGGGAGGGAGGGAGAGAGAGAGAGAGAGAGAGAGAGAGAGAGAGAGAGAGAGAGAGAGAGAGAGAGAGAGAGAGAGAGAGAGAGAGAGAGAGAGGGAGAGAGATAGAAGGTGGCGGGGAAGGAGAGAGAAGAGAGGGGGACGAGAGAGAGAGAGAGAGAGAGAGAGAGAGAGAGAGAGAGAGAGAGAGAGAGAGAGAGAGAGAGAGAGAGAGAGAGAGAGAGAGAGAGAGAGAGAGAGAGAGAGAGAGAGAGAGAGAGAGATAGAGAAGGTGACGAGGAGGAGAGAGAAGGAAGGGGGACGAGAAAGAGAGAGAGAAAGAGAGAGAGAGAGGAAGAGAGATCGGCGGGGGAGGAGAGAGAGAGAGAGAGAGAGAGAGAGAGAGAGAGAGAGAGAGAGAGAGAGAGAGAGAGAGAGAGAGAGAGAGAGAGAGAGAGAGAGAGAGAGAGAGAGAGAGAGAGAGAGAGAGAGAGAAAGAGAGAGAGGTAGGCCGTGAGAGAGAGAGGTAGGCCGTGAGAGAGAGAGAAACAGAGAGAGACAGAGAGAGAGAGAGAGAGAGAGAGAGAGAGAGAGAGAGAGAGAGAGAGAGAGAGACAGAGAGAGAGAGAGAGAGAGACAGAGAGAGAGAGAGAGACAGAGAGAGAGAGACAGAGAGAGAGAGAGGTAGGCCGTGAGATAGAGAGAGGTAGGCCGTGAGAGAGAGAGAAACAAAGAGAGACAGAGAGAGAGAGAGAGAGAGAGAGAGAGAGAGGTAGGCCGTGAGAGAGAGAGAGGTAGGCCGTGAGAGAGAGAGAGGTAGGCCGTGAGAGAGAGAGAGAAACAGAGAGCGAGAGAGAGAGGGGTAGGTTGTGAGAGAGAGAGAGGGATAGAGAGAGATAGAAAAAGAGGGAGAAAGAGAGAAAGAAGGAAATCAGGGAAAGAGAGAGAGGGAGAGAGAGAGAGGAAAAAGAGATAGAGGGAGAGAAAGAGGAAAAAGAGAGAGAAAGAGAGAGAAAGAGAGAGAAAGGAGGAGGGTTACTACAGACCCCCACATCAGGATTTTGCACCGCCTCGGTGCAATTTCCTTCTCATCCGCTTATTAAGTAAACAAAATAACTGCCAAAACTTGAATGACATGTGGTATACACAGTGGTCGAAATCCTTCCAATTGGATTTGTTCATTAATTCAGGTACTCCTTTACCCTGGAGATGTTAACGAGGGGAATCCTTTTACCCTGCAAATCTTCCACATGCACTGCGCCATGTGGCAATACCTTGATAACCTTATATGGTCCTGCCCATTTGGGTGCCAATTTAGTTGGAATTGTTGGAACTTGATGCACTAAAACCATGGACCCTTCCGGAACTTCATTGGATCTCAGATACCTATCATGCACTCTCTTGCGCTCTTCTTGTGTTACCTGAAGTTTTTGCATTGCCTCTTCTCTGTATTCTTCCAATGCCACCAATCTCTGAATGGGGGGTTCAATTCCAATGGTTTTGATTCCTATTTCCTTTCTAATAATGAACTCGAACGATGCCAATGCCTCTTTCCCATATACTAAACGAAATGGAGTCTCGCCTATCGTTCCCCTCTTCGTAGTTCTGAAAGCCCAAATTGCACCGATCAATGCTTGTGGCCAGGAGCTTTTATGATCGAAAGATAATTTGCGAAGCAATCCAATCAAAATCTTATTGGAACTCTCTACTTGGCCATTTGCCCTTGGATAGTAGGCACAAGATTTTTTATGGAAGATTTTGTACCTGTCAAATATAAACTGGAGCAATTGATTTATAAATTGTGTGCCTCTATCACTAGTGATTTCCAGTGGGCAACCAAATCTTAAAAAAGTACATTTATACATAAATTTAGCTACTGTTAAAGTTGTGCAGTCCGTAGTAGCTTTAGCCTCTATCCATTTAGTGGCATAACATGTGGCCATCAATATATACTTTTTACCTCCAGGTTGACCAGTTGGACTAATTGGTCCTATGAAATCAAGACCCCATCGTTCAAATGGGAGCCATCCTGTAGATATGACTAATGGTTGGAAATTCAATCTAGTTGGCACGGGAGCACACCTCTGGCAGATGTGGCATTCCTTAGCAAACTTGATTGCATCCTTGTAAATATGAGGCCACCATAGACCTTTGTGGATGATTCTATGAGCCAATTCTTCCCCCTTTAGATTTCCTTCACTGTGTGCAGCTTCTAGTAAAAGATCTACCTCCTCTGGATAGATACACCTTCTCAAGATATCATCTTGACAGTATTTATATAAATTTCCAGTTATAAGAGAATATGCTTTGGTTTTCAAGAGCAATCTTCTCTTTTCTATAGGTTTCAAGTGTTCTAGGATCTTTCCGGTAGTGAGAACATGGAGAATTTCATCATACCAGCCAGTACGAATTGCTACTAGAAAGAGAGAGAGATCGATGATGTGGTGAAGAGAGAGAGAAACTCGTGCTAGAGAGAAACTGTCGTACCGACATGCTGACTGGCGCAGGAAGGAGAGAGAGAGATGTAGGGGTGTGGGCTGCAGCATATGTCAGAAAGAGACCGAGGAAGCCGCATGGGTTGTTTAGCTGGCAGCGCTGCTGTCAGTGTGTCAAAGAGTGAGTCTGTAGACTTGTTCCACGTTAGAGATAATGGAGTTGCAGGCTTTGGTGGCGCCTGGACACGGAGAGAGAAAACAGGGGGAAAGAGAGATGATTTGTTCGGCAGCGGCAGAGCGCATACGCGTGGAGACAGAGAGAGAGAAACGTGGAGTTGGTTAGCGTAGCAGAATTCGGAGGCGTGCAGGAGATGGATGTGGAGCGAGAATTATAGAAGTTACTGTCGTAGTGAGTAGAGAGAAGGCACTGACGTGGAGGAAGACATCCGACAGAGAGATATGTGGAGAGCTCTTTGCCGCTACTGATGGATGCGTGGAAACAGATGCGATGCTGTCAACACTGCGCGGTGGTCGACGACATCGAAAGAGATTGGGAAGAGAGATATATATATGCGGGCCGCCGAAGTGGAGATGAGTTATCATGTTGAGAGAGATGAGCGGGTGGCAGTTTACGTGTGGACAGATCCGTTAGGCAGAGTGAGAGTCAGAACTTGGAGTGTAGAATCCCGCAAATGCGTTCCCCAGAGAGAACGATTGCCTAGTTGGCTGCGTGGGCTGACGCTCATGCGCGCAAAGAGAGAGAGAGAGAGAGAGAGAGAGAGAGAGAGAGAGAGAGAGAGAGAGAGAGAGAGAGATGGAAGACTTGTAGGGCGCAGCAGAATTCGCGAAGACATAGTGCAAGCAAGTAGATGAGCATATTTGTCGTAAGATCGACAACCAAACATGAAACTGCAAACTAGATTGATTGAACGAAAGCTCATCATGTACATATGATGGAGTTATAATAATCGATCGCATAATATTCTCTTTTTGGGAAATGCACAACGTTGTGATATGCAGGCATACTAGCTTCACAGCGAAGCTCCATGATCTTCATATACGGGGCTTGTTGCATTAACAAAAACACACTATGCGTGAGATAATCACTCGCATGCGCATAACATTGACCATAGGATGATTCATTCTACCCAATTTGAATTATAATTGGATTCATATTTTCAATGCAAAACGAAACTGAAGATGAACGCCAGAAATTGCTCACCATAGTTATGATTGTGGTTTATGATTTTCATAAATAGAGTGTAATCATTTTTTTCTGTCTCTTAACATGAACTCAATTGGGAATGAAAGTGAGCAAGTATGAAGAGGCAATATTATTGATTTAAAATGCATTTTTGCATATCAAACGAGATGTAGATAGATATGTGTAATACAAAGATAAAATATAACCAAAATTCATCATAAAATCAAATCGAAAAAAGGGGGTATTGTTTTTTGTGTATTTCATTTTATCTTTTAAATGAACTAATTGACCCCCACCCTCGGGATCTTGCTTGTGGATCATCTTTCCAGAACGTCTTTCCAGATTGTCCTTGCGGAACTTCTTTGCAGATTGTCCTTGCGGAACGTCCTTCCAGGCTATTGCGATTTATGAAGTGAAGAAAATCATTTGATGAAGATTTGAAGCAAAGATTTTAAGTAAAGATTGAAGACCAAAAGATCAGAAGTAAACCTTGGACCGCGAAGACCGAAGCCGAAGTCCCGCGGGCGATTTCTCACATTGTAGCGAGGGGTGTAGTTTATATCCGGCGGATCCGCACTATAGCGGCGGCATACATTTGTATTCACCTGTTCCGCACTGTAGCGGACTTTTCTATCATCGACCCGCACTGTCGCGGGCATATTTATCTCTTTTAGAATTTATTGGACGAATTGAGTTGCAGTTGACTTTCGTGCCTTAGTGTTGTATACTTTGATTTTCGCACTCTTGATGCCTACGGTCCCACGCGTACCCATGCACATTTCGTCACTTCCGAGGGGCAGGGACCCTACGAGGATCGCACACGCTCCAGAGAGTATAAGCGAGGTGCCCAACGCATAGATGTCGCTCCCAGGATAGTGGGAAAACACATCTCGGTAACTCCATGAAAACACATCTCGGTATTCTCATAGTAAGGCTATCAACTCTTGCTCCTCATCCTCACTTAGGTCGTGTCCTATGTATATGCATCGCTCTTCACCTTCCTCTATGGTCACTGTGATTTTCTTTGTAGTTTCTTTGTTATCATAGGCCTCTCCTATGACTGATTCACGTTTAGGTATCCTTATCATGACTCTCCAATCTTCTATTTCATATTTCTTGAAGTTTTCAGGGACCTCAAACAAAGATTCTTCTTGCTCTGGTGTGACTTCTCTCTTCTTCATCTTCTTGCATTCGTTCTTAGTGGTCACTTGTGTGGCTAATCTTATCACATTTATAGTCTCTTCATATCTCTGAGGGTGAGCTTCTACTTCGTAGAAATATTCCTCATCTGATGCAAAAGCAGGGTCCATTATAATTGACTCTAGATCGGAGTCACTTGCTTCCTCGAATGCATCAGTGCTAGGTTCACATTCTTCAATAATCAGATCACACATGATTGGCTCTATTGTGAAGACGAAAATGTCATAGCCATCCTCATCATAGCAGGGTGTCCATTGTTCTTCATTGATGGCTACATCCATAATTGCTAAAATCTCCACCCAACCATGAGGTTCAAACTTTTCGTCAAGATATACTACAGGTGCATAGGCGGGGTCTTGAACTGATCTATGAGTTTCCTTCACACCCGTTTCTCTGGCTTTTTCTCTCTTTTCTTCTTCTACGGCTACTTTTCACATCCATAAGTGGGTGTCTTCATGCATCCATGAGGATCCTGACCCTATGGAATGCACTAACTCTATATCATCGTTGGCTCTATAGATGGGATTCCATTGAATAGGGGGAATGTTTCTATGAGAAAAATCTTTGAGATTCACTTTTGTCGTGACACCTAAGTGCTGCAAATATAAGGCATTGGTTCCCCAATCATGTACTATTTGCAATTGTCTCAAGAATGGTCTTCCTAGAATCATCTCATAGGCTTCATTTTTAGCTAAAGTCACATATAGCAAAAGTATGTCCAAACTCTACACCACAAGTGGTGAGAGTTATAGTCCTAAAGGTCTCTCAATGTGACCATCGGCCATTTGCAATTTCATTCTCCTTGGCCTGAGTGCTGGCTTGCCCCATCGCTTCCATAGGGAAGTGGTAGCAATTGCAAATCCTGTGCCTGAGTCCAAAAGTGCCTTGGTTGTGTAACCCTGATGAGTGATAGGGAGATAGGTGTTTCCTTCTTTTCCTTCGCTCATGTCCCCTATCTTATCCAAAGGCATTTCCGGCACTGTTCTATGAGATCCTACTTGGGAACGAGGTTTTGCTACATCTAGAACTTGTTTGGCTACATGTTTCCACAATTTAGGTTTAACCTTGTGTAGCTCTTCTAAAGTGAGATTGCACTGCACTTTAGTATTTTTCACTACCTCCGTATTCCTAGGTATGAGCCTTCGTTTCTTATCATGATCATGGGTGCTGTCATACAAGTGGACTTAGCTTCCCATGGGCGTATGAATTGGGGTAGTTCTTGTAATGAATTAGACTCGAAGTCTAATCTCTCATGCGATTGGGCACTCTCCTGCTCTCCATAAATGGAAGGAAGATCTTGTGGGAATTGATCATGTGTGTCATCCACAAGTGGAACGGGAGGGGGGACTTCACTCTCTTTAGCCCATTTCTCTTCCTGAATCTCTCGCGAGAATTTTTGTGAGACCGATTCATAGAAGAAGAGGTGTCTGGTTTAGTGAAGTTAGGCACATAAGCTTCTTGAGGAGGAATGCTTATTCTATCGCTTGCCCTCTCCTTAGCTTGGGAGGTGGCTCCTTTTCTAGACTTTGCAATTAACCTCTCCAATCTATCTAATAGACCATCAAAATACAATGGTTTTCTAGTGGAGCTAGAGCAATTGAAGAGGCGACTAGCCTCAAACATGGCTTGAGCCAATTCCACCATCTTGGCGCAAAGTTTTGTTTGTTCGAGCTCTAGGTCCGCTCTAGGGTAACACTTTTCATGATTTGTTACATTTGGCCCTTCTTGGATTCTGGCCTGATATTCTCTAAGCATCATATCTATGTCCTCGGGAGTGGGATCTGTGAAGATTGATCATATTCGGGATGGTGGTGGGTTACATGTGATGGATTAGAAGGTTGATGAATAGAAGGTGATGGGGATGGTAGTGTGAGTGATGTGTGAGAGTGCATTTGAGATGTGATTTCTATGATTTCGGCTTTGGTCTCTCGCAAACTTTCCTCGAGTTTGCTCATCTTCTTTGCCCATTGCCTTTTCATACGTTCACCACTATATCTCCAAGCTCTTGTCCTCTTCTTATTCTGGCTCTCAGTCTTGCTAACCTCCGAATTCTTTTCCTGGCCCAAGTCTTGGTTTTGCTTGAGTGCTTGAGCTCTCCTGATGACTTGCACCAGGGCAGAGGATGTCACACTTCCCATGGAGTCTACCACTAACCCAATAACGTTGATAGGAGAAATTTTTGGCATATTGGTGGGGTTCTTGGGACATTCTCATAACAAGTGCTCCTTCCCACAATCTAGACAAAAGCCTTGAATTGTCACCGATTGGGTTTGTGTAGGTGTAGGTAGAGGCCAATCATGAATGAGGTGATCTCCTTGACATGGGAAGCATGGTCCTCTAGGAAACCAAGGTCTTGTCTGCCTACGCTGAGGTCTAGATTTGGAGTTTGCGTACATGACATTCACATATTCTAGCTCCTAACTAGGTTCACTCGGTTCTTCATAATATGACTCATTATGCTCGGGTGACTCATTATCCTGTGGGCTATCGATATGGGTAGAGTCAAAACTGTGATCACTTGGGTCACTTTCTGAAAGCAATGGTGTCTTTGGCACTAAAGCTTTATTTGGATTTTCTTCTGCGGCTGCATACTTCACTGGGATCACATTGGCTAGAGGAGGGGGTTGCTGCGTTAGGACTGGATGAGGCCTTTGCTACCCTTGATAGGGTGGCTGATAGGATTTTTGGGGCCTACCATACTACTATTGTGTGTATTGAATCTGGTATTTTCCTTGCTATGGGTAAGTCTATGGATAATTTTGTCTAACAACTTGTTTGTTATATGGGCAGTCTTGTGCAGTGTGGTTGGTGTATCTCCTTTCTATGGTGCAGTATTGGCTGTTAGGGTTCACTTGGGGTTGAGACATGATAGGGCACACACTATCCATATGGTCTCCTCCCCAGGTGTAACATCATTTTCCTGGTGCAAATCTGGGAATTTGCTTGCTAGAGATGCCCAACTTCTGAGCTACCTTTTCTATTAGATCCTCAATTGAAGTGGATTGTGAGGAAGCGAGGCTAGTAGAACTGTCTGAATCTTTATAGATCTTTGAGAGCTCTAATTCCTCCCCTAGATTATCTTCCATGTCTATGCACATGCGTACACACTTTTCTATGGATCCAAGGTCCTTCAAGTACACATATGATCTCAATTTGGTACTTAACAATCCATCTAGGAATAAGGCCACTTGTTTGGCTGGAGTGGGTTACTCTCGTATAGGACATCTCTCTAGGTATTGCCTAAACCTTTTTCTTGCGATCCTCACTATCTTTTGAGGTGTTTGCTTAAAGTTGTATATGAGGGAGGATGTGTTATGCCTAATACCACTCTTGGAAAGCTCAGTGATGAATGCTTCAAGAAGTTGATCTATATTTCTGAATTCACCTTGATGAAGCGGTTGAAACCAAGTGAAGGTGGTGTTCTTGAGTGTTAGGCCAAAAGCATTGTATTGAGTGAACAATTCCTCAACTTGCTCAGCTCTCAAAACTTGCCTAAACTCTGCTACATGGTCATATGGGTCTCCTGTTCCATCGAAGCAATTCTTCATAGATTGAACCAATTGTGTGGGCCTTAAGGTTCCAGTATGTTTTCTAGGCCTTGGTAGAGGGAATTCATCTGCATTTCTTGGATTCTTTGGGTCCCTCTATCTCTCCCTGTCCATCCTATCCATCTCAATGCTCATTCTTTCTTTTCCGAGTGGGTTAGCAAAGCTCAGCTCAGGTCTATCTCTACTCCTCTCTCTTTGAGTTCCATGAGCCTGAGATGTTCCAGCTCCTTGGTGATCATAAGACACATTGGATCGAGGTTTGGGAGAAACAAATTCACCCTTCCAAGTGTATGCGTGACTCCCATGCTCTGAGACCACAAAGATCCTCTCCGAAGCATCATCTAAGCAGGTCACTTATCAAGATCTTTGAATTCATAGATGGTAAGTGCTCCCACTTTGCTAGGCTTCTCCAACTTGTACCTCCAAAAAGCCTCATCCTGTTCTCGATTCACGAGCAAATCTATGCTCCTATTGTCTTGGGGAACCCACCCTCGAGTGATTATTCTCGTCAGAACTAACTTGCCTCAAGGGGTTTTTGGCTCTTTTCCTAAGTTCCCTTGCTCTATGTTACCTATTTTAGGTTCAGAGATTATGTTACCAAATTCATCCATCCTTTCTGGTTGGCTGGTTACCACACACATTGTTCCTTCTTTATCTATGTAGGAACCATTTTCAAACTTGACTATAGGGTGTTCTAGTCCAATGGACTGATCCAGGTTTTTAATTAGGACAACAAATCTTCTCAAACCATTCTCATAGATGCGTGCACCTAAGCGGTTGGTCATGATATACTCCAATTAAGTCGTATAGGGACCCTCATGTTTTTCTAGGTATGCCACTCCTGAGCCACCCATAGGTCTCTCCATGATGTAAGAAATCTTCGAGTCACTAGTTTGTGAGTCAAAGCGTAGGGGTAATCACTTAGCTGCTGGGCCCAAGATCTGGTTGTATGGTTGATACTAGCCTCGGGTGATCTAATACTTTGACAGTCTCTCCCTAGGTGTCTTCCTGATCTAAGGTTCATATGCCCTTCCTATTAACCCAATGATCCTTGTAAAACCACGTTGCTGATTCTTTGATACCAATCACTTGTTCCTTTTGAGGTTCTTGTCTTTAATTTAGCATCATCAAGAGTACTTAAATGTGTCGTACAAGTGGACTCTTTGTCCACTTAGTTTGGGTTCTTTTCCCTTCAGTTTTCCCTTGACTGCAATTCAGCCTATTCTTAGACCTGGAAGTTAGAGGCTCTTAGAACTTGAGTATTCCTATTGTACCCCTAGTTAATCAGAACAACTACTCGCACTTAGCCTAAGCTAAGAATGGACTGAGGGGGTTGAGAGATGTTCTGACCTCAAGTCGCTTCTCGTTGCTATGCTTGTCTACCTAGGAAGCGCATTCCCAAGCCTGCACACAATGGCACTTGCTTGATTTCTCCAAAAGCTCTCGATGATCCTGTAAAAATTCCAAGCTTAGTTCAAGTTTTTACCTTTAATTGACAAACAATTTGACACATACACTTTTAAAGACCCTTTTTTCCCCTTGTGTATTGCCAAAAAGTTTTCTCTAGAGCTCCCTTAGTGTAACTACCTCTTAGAGGGTCAACCACGAGCTTTTCGACAAGCCCTAGAGCTCGAAAAATGGATTTCATATGAAAATGTTATGACAGTTCAGGGTTCAGGGGGTTAAAACAGACAATCAGGACCTTTCAAGAGTTTAATGCATCTTTTTTTAAGGCCTTTGTAAGTTTATGTGTAATAGAGTATGCAAATATGCCCATAATTTAGCCTAAAGTTTCAAAAAAATTACCCCTTTATTTTTGCTGAAAATGTCTGTTTATCATGATAGACGGTGTCTGTCGCGATAGACACTGACTCTCGTGTAGGACTCTCTGTCATGATAGACGGGGTCTGTCAGGATAGACGGGGTCTATCGTGGGTCCTTTCTATCGTGATAGACGTGTGTCTTTTGCGATAGACGCTAACTGTCGTCTATCGTGGTCCTGTCTGTTGCAATAGACAATGTTTATCAAGATAGATGGTGTCTATCATCTGTCGTGTTTTGGTCTGTCATAATACATGGTGTCTCTCGTGATAGACTGAGTTTGTCTGTCGCGTTTTGGTCTATTGCGATAGATGGTGTTTGTCGCGATAGACTGAGTCTGTTGTCTGTCCTGTTTTGGTCTATGGCAATAGACGGTGTGTGTCACGATAGATTGAGTCTGTCGTCTGTCATGTTTTGCTCTGTCACAATAGATGATGTCTATCGTGATAGATTGAGTCTGTCATGGGGTCTGTCTATCGCGATAGACGACTGTCTGTCACGATAGACGAGGTTTATTGTCTGTCGTGGTTTTGGACTCTTACGATAGACTGGTGTCTATCACAATAGACGGTCTCTATCGTGGGGTGCTGTCTATCGTGATAGACGGTGTCTGTTGCGATAGACGTTGTCTATCAGAATAGATTGAAAAAACACATTTTTTTTTTAAACTTCTAGTGATTTGGAGTGCTCTAATGGTGTAGGTTATCGTGCCAAGAATGCATTCAAAAAATACAAAGTTTCTTTGTCTGTCGCGACAAACAAAGGTCGTCATCCCGGGACCTGTGTAGAGTCCTCGTACCTGCGCAAGCTATTGGAGATGGTGATACAACTAGAACCTGTAGCCAAAGCTCAAAAACACACAAAACAACTCACACACAAACTCTCTCTCACTCTCTCTCACAAGTGAAATGAGGGAAATGAGGTGGGGAGGGGAATATGGCCAAAAAATTGAAATTTTTGTGAAGATGGAGATGGAGGTGGGAGATGCTAAGAATGATGATGGTGATGCAAAAAGCAAAAAGAATTAAGATAAATAAGGAAAAGAAAGGATATTACCTATGACTCCAATGTCTCAACTCTACGTCTTACCATCACACACTCATCCTTGAAGCTCTCTCCCCGACAACGATGCCAAATTTGATGTCACTCTAGCACAAAATGGCAAGTACCAACGTGAGGAGGTCCACCTCATAATTGTTAATCCATGGAGACATGAGGACTAGTATGAAGACTATGAGCAAGTGATGGCACAAGTGTGAGAGTAAGAAGCACACAAGCATGCACACACATACACACACACACACACACAAGGCAAGAACAAGGAGAGGAACAATGGAGTTCTTTGCATTAGTCAAAGTCTCTTAGATAAGCTCAAATCACTAACAATCCAGCCTCCAAAATGAGCTCTCTATCTCTTTTTATAGTTTTTTTTACTAGCTTTGGCCTTGTGCAGACCTAGTGTCTGGCCTAGTTAAAAATTATGTTCTAGAGCTTATTTGAGGGCTCAAACAGAATCGAGAAATTACGAAAATTGTTATGTAGCTAATTCTCATACTCCTCAGGCTTGAGGAGTCCTCGGCTTCAACAAAATGGAGTCTGTTCTTCCAAAAATGGAATTTACAATGTTTGTGTAGTGATGAGAATCACTTGAGTTGGACATAGTTCATGGAAAAAATGAATAGGCCTTGTTATCGGATTATGCATGACTGCTCCTTTATGCTGGTATGCTCTTCTTATGACTTGTATGCCAACAATCATTTACTAATGTATCCAATTATGATCCATCTTCTCATAGGCAGTGCATATTTCTAGTAGACTCAAATCTTTGGTACTTTGATACTCGAGCAACAAAATATATTTCCTCATAGTGCAATTTCTTCAGTTCACTTGAGACTAACCCTATAGGGAATACTACAACATGTGCTTGCAACTCTTCTTATCTTGTAAAGGGGGTTGGTAAGATCATTCTAACTACTACTGGTGGTAGTCCTTTCACATTTTCAGATGCTTTGTACATACCATGGACCAAGAAAAATATGTTTTCAAGTTCAGCATTAGCCAAGATTGGCTTGGGTTTTCAAATTTCTTGATGACACATGTACATTTCATGATCTCTCAAATGGCAATGCTATTATTGATCTTGGACTTTTTATGTTGTGGGTTGTATAAGCTCATAGACTATGAAAATGTTTTGAATCATTTAGCATCTGCAGTTCAAGATTCTCAAGTTATCTTAGATGCAAAGCTTTGGCATGCATGCTTTGGTCATCTAAATTTTGCTAGTTTGCTAAAATCTAAAATTGTGTCATATCTACCCAAAATTGAGGCACCTTGTGAACGTATTTATGAAGTAGTATTTTAGACAAAAGGCAACGTTATTCCTTCCTAAAAGATGATTCATTTGGACCTACTCATTGGAGCTCGTGTAGTGATGTCTATGGTACTATGCAAACACCTTCCTTTTGTATGCAACCCAAATCATTAGTTAATTGCATCACAAAATGCACTAAACTTGTAGATAAATTAGGGCTCATATTAAATTAGTCAATGTCATAGGAAAAACCACAAAAATGATGTATCCTAGGGCTTCCTACTAAGGAGGAATTGAGAAGGATGATTGGAAACATCTATGATTGCTGCAAGATGTTTCATACCTTTGAAGATTTCATTCATTGTCTCCAAGGGTAATACAACGATCAGTCATATTCTCTACTTCAAGTTATTGAGCACACGCCTAGGAATTCACTTGAACAATCTCCAATGCCAAAGCTAGAGGTTCCTATAGGATTTCTTGTTAAACCAACTTTGGAACCTAAGTGACTCGCTCACTCTTAAGAAGCTCTAGAAACTTATGCTCCAAATCCATATGGTACTCTTACAATCACTTCAAGGTAAACCCCTAAAGGGGAGGAATTTCCAATTCCATTGTTTCCACCATGGTTCACACATAATTTCAAAGATGAATAGGAGGAAATCCCATCCTTACTACCAACATTCACTACATATAATGAGTTAAGCTAACCCAAGTGAGAATGAGGATCCATATTCAAATAGAATGTCTCTAAAATGTATAGTCCACAACCCATTAGTTTTGCAACAACTCACCCTACATTCAAGAACTCAATCTAAGAAACATGCTTTATCTCCCATTGCCAATAAACACTCTGATTGATCAGAGTGTAGACTCATACATATAGTCAAAGAGTGCCCTAGACACGCCAAAAGAATTCTAGAGACCACTCCCATCAATATGATAATTTCTATCACTACAGTTGATATGTCTAAACAAGAATTATTTCCACCAATGTCCATGAGGAAAGAGAAAGTATTTGAAGCATATGGTGATAGAGCTCATAAAAAGACCAACAATCCCTCAAAGAGCCACAATCATGTGATAACACAAAGAGATAAACAACTAAGTTGAGAAAGAGAAAGAAAAAAAGTAGGTGGGAATGGAAAGAAAACAAGTATGAAAGCCAGATGCAAAAGCTACAACATGCCATTAATATGCAACGATCCATAGAAGAGGAACTAGCTTCATGACTTGCATGCGATGTGAACTTAGATCCAAAGCAAGTGCGAATGAGTTACCCTTATAAAAACCAAATACCTAGACGTGATTCTACATGTATTTTTGGATTGCATTTAGGAGCACTCACTAGTGATACAACATAAAAATAACAACTCTATAGAATCCTAGAGTAGAACGTATGGATATCTTTCAACAAATGCTTGAGGTTACCCAACAACTATTGAATAGGATCTCTCCAATGCTTCTAAGGATGAGAATCCATGGGGGCATGAAGCTCATACCACAATATAAAGATCAAATATGAAAACCTTTAGGGCCCAAGCCTAACATACATTCAAATAAAGGGAAGGTGGAGATTATAAATGTGTGCAACCCCAATGCAAATTTCAAAGAGGCAAATGAACAAGTCTTGGATCAACTGCAAGATGATAAATGAGAAAAGGAAAGAAAAAAAATCCACCATTTATAGAACTAGAATTTGAAAGAACACACAAAACATTGAGGTTTCTCATCAACCACATTAAGTATCAACTAGCCAATATATAGAGATTCAAGTGAAATTGAGTCTTCAAACACTACCCAGATATTTGGGAGTTCATGAAGATGGGTTAAGTTACTAGAACGAAACTAATATATGGCTACAAAGGATGATAAAAATCAAAATGTTAGGCAAGAAAAAGCTGAAAGAAGATTCGATCTCTAATGTCTCACACATTATCCTACCACTCGATGTGATTTTGGATATGAACTTATAGTTGTGTAGAGAGATTCAATAGAAGGAATATAGATACATGGACCACCCCACACACATTGGTGGTCTATTCAATGACAAGGAGTGCAAACAACATAAATGGAAAGAGATAATAGACAAGGAATCATCAGTATCTTGAGAAGGAGGTTTTCAAGATGTTAATGGCTATGGCCTATTCATGGTCAAGGTAATCATAGAAGGATCACTCTCAACAAGAGATCAAGAATTAGATAAGGAATTCACATCTAACTTGGATAATCCAACCTTTGATCAAAGTCTTTAAAATATCAAATGACCATCCATATTGCTCAGCCAATATAGTAGTGATGTTTAGTAATGGACTGGTACATTCCATACTTTGCAGTCAATCCAATTTATCAAGTGGACATCTAGATGGTGTTTTTGAATCATTTGGTAAGGATTAGACTCTTTTGGGAAACATGCACTCCAAATTTAGTAAAAGATCCCCTCTATTCATTTCAAATATGAGGCAAATCTCTCTAGAGAGATGAGCTCCATATCATTTGGATCATGGGCTCAAGGGTAAACATATAGTTGTTTATAGTTCTATTTTTGAAGATCGAAATGTTTTCCAAGGGGACAAGAGTTTCCTAAGTAAGTCTATGGCATGAGAATCCAATTGGTTCAGTTAGACATGAAATTAGACATCATTTGGTTGGTTTCATTACAAGGAATATAGGGGCATAGTGGTGATTGATGCGGTACACTTTCATTGCTAGGTGATTGTGCATTTCATTGCACTCAACATCAAGTACGCATCATCATTTAAATGATGCTCCAATCAATTCTATTTTCGGGGTTGTTAGTGACCTTAATTGAAGCATCCACATATGCGATACATTTTTACCATCGCATATACGCCATTAAATAGCATTGCATATGTGAATTGTAAAAAGCTTTATATATGCAATGATGTGCAGGATCGCATATACGACATCTACACATCACTTATGTGATGGTTGTGTTTGAATAAAGTAAAAAACATTGGATTGCTCTTCGGTTGTCAATTTGCATGTATTTGATCAAAGAGCAATCCAACATTCATATCGACATTGCACATATAAGCTTGAGCTCTCCCTTTCTCAATCTCTCTCTCTTGTACTCTCTCTCATTGTCTCTCTCTTTCTCCCTCTTTCTCTCTCCCTCCTTTCTCCCTGTTTCTCTTTCAATCTATATCTCTATCTCTCTCTTTCTCACTTTTTCTCCCTCTTTTGATCTCTCTCTCTCTCTCTCCCTCTCTTTCTCTCTGTTTATTGCAGGTTATTCAAGAAGTTCACCAAGCATAATAAATGGCTAATTATCGTAAGTATAATTTTCATTATTTGTATATCATTTAAAGTGTTTTTTTCATTAATTTATCATACTCACACTTAGACATTTGCATGCACATATACACATATACATGCACATGCATGCTCACCCATGCACATACACATACTCACACACACACATAAGCATACTTATACACATACACATGCACATATACACATATATACACACATGCACATACACATGTATACACATACACATACACACAAATACACACACACATACACACATGCATATCTACAAGCATATGTACATGCAAATGCATCCACATGCATGTTCATACATATAGACATGCATGTACACACATACGCATACACATGCATATATACCCATACACATACACACATAAACACATATACACATACACACATACACACATACAAACACATACACATACACCTATAGATACCCATACACACATACATATACACATACACACATACATGCACATATATAAACTTACAAAAATATAGATATATACCTACATGTGTATACACACTACACACACAAACATACATATATAACCACAAACGCACATAGAATATGAATGAATTGTACAATTAAAGTAATAAATCACATGTTAAATATGAAATGTAATAAAAATCATTAGTAAATTTTTGTCATTAATTAGTACTATAGACACCACTAAAAACATAACGTGAATGAGAATATATATGTGTTTGTGTATGTGTGTGTGTGTGCTTGTATGTGCGTATATGTATGTATGTATGTTTGTATGTATGTATGTATGTATGTATGTATGTATGTATGTATGTATGAATGTAAAAAATACATCCTGTGTAAAATGTCAATCATCTGAATCCCCTCCCTAATCATTATCATCCACACGATCTCAATCATCCTCATCATCATAATCATCTGCATGATCTGATGTATTTGAAGAGGCATCATGGGTAGAGGGGTCAGTAATCTATGATAATTAGAAGGAATTCTTCATTATGAACTATCAAATTTAAATCAACATATGGAAACATTAGCAAATCATGTTAAAGAAATTTCTTCATTCAAAACGATTGATCATGAAGTTGCAAGTTTAAAAGAGAACATTGAAAGGTTAAACAATCAAATACACGATAGTGCTACATGTGAATGCAAAGATAGCTATCAAGTACGAGTTCAAAGTAGATCTATGTCTTCTATTGACCAAAACCCTTTACCCGATCATAGAAGATTTGATCCTAGGGCTTTACATCAAAGATCAAATAGAACCATTAGATGCTTCAGGTGTGACCAACTAGGTCATAAATATGGGAATTGTATGGCCTATGAGAAAGCATGTAGGCAACAATTGGTACTAGAAAGTGAACTGAAAATATGTGATTATCATACTAAAAATCCTTTACACTTGAACCTAGGTAGAAGTGGAATGATAAAATATTTTGAGCAAAAACAAGTCCGGTCCAGATCAAACAAACAAGTTAGAAAACAGTGGAGAGCTAAACAAGATAGTAACATAAAATTTATTGCTCAAGACAATAATATTCAATCATTTAACAATATGATAAATAATCAAGTAAAAATGGATAACCCACAAGTTGAACTGATGATGCAAGATATTAAGCCAAATGATAAGCAAGAACATGAGAGAACAACTTATGAGAAAATAGGAAACTATGAAAATTTATATATTTCAGTTGATTATGATGATCAAACACTTGAAGATGAGAAAATTGAAAAGATGAAAGAACAAGTGAACCCTGAAATTAGCAATCAAAGGAATACTAAAGGGGAAATTGAGAAAACTAGACAACTAAGTAATGCAAATGAGAATGCAAACAATGAGAAAAGTCTTAATGAAAAAGATTAAGAAGTTTTTGAAAACATTATCAAACAAATTACACAAAATATGAAGAAGTCAACTAAAACCATTAAAAGGAAAAATGAGTTATGTATGCAAGAAATTTTTTGATGTCTTGTATTAAAATTATTGTTACCTACTAATGTGTTTTGAAAAGTTATTTTGACAAAACAGGTACAAGAGACCAAATTGATAAGCAAATATGTTATGATCAAGTTTATGAATGTTTATCCATGATTAATATTAATATGGGAGTTACAACCTACTTCCTCATAAAAAATATTTATATGGAATTTGTTTTACTTTCTTTCTTACTTAAAAAAAAAGAAAAAATTATGAAATTCATTAATGATTAAATATTTCTTTTCTGATCAATGTTTTGAGTAGTTTAATGGAGGTTAAGCAAGAAAAGACGATTTGATGAAAGCTACAAAATTTGATTTAATGTTACTTTGGTTTTTATAGATGGATTACCTAGAAGTTTTATTTTGGATTGATATATTTGGTTTAAATTGGCTAATAGTTATGTTTTTTCACAAGTTTTTTTTTTCAAGATGAAATATTTTTCAGATTCAGGATGAAGAATAGGAGTTTATTGACAACCAAGTTTTTCTTCAAGAGTAGACTATGAATAACCTTTTACTTCTAGTTTTGCACCATTTTGTATCACTTTGCATTTAAAGTACACATCAAATTATGTATAAACACAGGTTGAGTTTTTCCCTTAGGTGCACATTCATTTGCATCAATCTATATTGTAACATGTATGATGAAATCTGCGAGAAAATTCTAAGTATAGGAGATAGAAACCTCTTCATCAAAAGCTCTTATCCCTTATGCACCATAAATTTTGAAAAAGCACTTTAAGTATGCATGTGGTAGGGTTACATTATATGACCATGCATCAAGGCACGATCTAATATGTACCCATGCACATATGAGTGATTGTAAGGATGAATGTATGATCACATTGCTATGTATGTGAATGAGTGCATAATCCTCACCATCCAAAACCTTTACCTTACTCATTGCACCATATTTATTCTCTATGCATTTTAAAGTATGCATTGATAGGGCTAATTACACAGCCCTACATAACGCACTTTGATTTTAAAACCCATGCACATATATTATGCAATGAAATTGAATTTTATCATTAAGCAGAAAACAGGTCTTCGTTTGGCGCATCCGAAGGAAGCACATGTTTGGTGGGGGTAAATGTCATAGAGATATTCATCTCTACTTTCATGTCTTCATCAAATGATTTTTCTTGAGGTATCAATCGACAGCTGATAGTTTCTTTTAGCCATGGTGAAGGCCTATCTAGAGGTCGGTGATTCGGAAATGCTACGAATATTAGAGAGATTCGGTTGAAGTCCGAAACATCAATAATAGGGTTGGCAAAGGAGTTTTGGGTTGTAATTCACATAACTTCACATCAGGATTGTTCCATTGATTATTTTCCATACCTTGTGGATTAGTTTATACAGCAAAGCTAGCAAATTGTATTGCTAAAGCAGATCATGGATTAAATTCCTTTGGTGGAGTTCTTCTTTCTTCTGGAAAGTAATGGTAAAGTGAAATTTTGGGCACGCATGATTGCTTTCATGCAAAAAGAAAGGGTGGTGCATGGGAAAGGGGGGTCACGCATGAGATAAAAAAGCACGGACAAGGAGGAAATGCGGAGGCAGAATAGTCAGAATCCTAAGTGGAATCGCCTTTACCAAATTCGACGAAGGGAAGCTAAGCTCGTACCTGGCGCTGGAGATGAGATCACCTTCCTTCTAGATGTGAGGATTCGTTATACTGCTTCTTTTCTTTGCCAATCATCAAGTGTTCATGCAGGTCGAATATTTTGCGAAAGGGCAGACGAGGGGGGGTCCATCAGGGTGAAGGAAAAGACTCATCCTTAGAGCTTTGGCAAGGTGAGGCATACGAAGGGAAGACATTGGATGGAATTTGAATCAGAAGCTCAAGAGAGGTATCTACTAATCTTATGACCTGCGGGCTCCAGACAGTGTTCGTACAAAGTTGGTCCAAAGGAGACTTCTGAATGCTGGAGGCTAACGGAGAAGTTTTTTTGCTCAACTTTATTTGATCTGCGCCGAAGAGGGAAGCAGGATTTCGAATTGGATTCTTTATTATATGGAAATCATTGTCTGAAGATTGTTGATGGTATCAACCTGAAAAAGAAATGATCATTCCGACAGTTGAGGCTACTCACCAGACATCGAGAAGATCTCTCCATCAACCAATAGTGATGTTCTTCATTTCGTCGGCTGCTAGGAATTTGCTAAGGATGTAATATCTAGTAAATCATCAAAGATTTACATTGAAGCTTTAATAGCTTATTAAAATTATGAAGTTCTTTTGCACATATTTCTGTTAAAAGTTTAGTAGAGAGGAGGACAATAAGAGTTCAGAGAGGTGATCAGCTAGGATTCAGGAGTCCCGCTTCTATTCTTAACTTGGAATAACATGATTTGATGAGGCAAGAGGTGTCGTATGGAAAAAGAGACAATTGAGGTGCGCAACATCTGAGAAGAGAAAGGACGCTTAAGAGTGGAGTTCTAACAGGCCTGTGAAGGGGAGGACATTGAGGAGGAAGGGGGCAGAAGGGGCGGTGCCTTGGCTCTGATGATCCTCGATTCCTCTAATTTAATTCGGATGCTGATCGATAGAAGAGAAGAGTGGCGCAGCAGGAGAGGTCACATAGTGCTTATGATGCTGAATGGGTGGCACGGAAGGATGATGGAGACCAACTCTTTGTTTTAATGGAACGCAGCATATACAGAGTTTGAAGGAGAAGCATAGTCATTTTCTAAAAAAAAGAAACGACCAAATGCCACGCTACTTATCAGAAAAGGAGCCGTTGCTCGGATATTGAAGAAGAAGAGAGCTCTCAGGTCTAGCATTCGATTGTGAAGCTTCAAGGATTTGAGAAATTCTTCTGCGCACGAAGAGAAATATTATCTAAGTTGTGGAACTCTATTGGCAACTCGGTGCGAATCAATTTGCTTGTATTAATTATACTTTTCAATTATGCATTATAACTGTCAATAAATGATGATCGAACGCGTTTTTTTTTGCATATATGGCATATTCCACTAATGTTTTGTGACATGTTCATATGATAATTTGGTCATGAACTTAGCATAGTGAAATGATATTCTAATCCGAACATGACTATGATCAACGCACTGATTTCTATGGCCTAGCGTTCGTTTGGCCATGCATCCATATTGAAGGATTTATGTAAAGCGTACTTTGTTCAAATTCTATTCCTAATTGATTTTCATGACCAAAATCATGCCAAGGTTTTCTCATGCATGATAGTCCTATTCCTCTTCAAAGAGTAATCACATTGGTCTTGACATCTTGTTATCCTCTTAAAGTTAGTCATAGGTGAAACTGACGAGTCATCACTTTGAGGTTTCATTTATTCACCTGAGATTGCACCAAGCACCCTGCGTGCGTCGTATATTTGGCGGTCGCCCTGATCCACCGACCGTTGCTTCCGCGCCGACACCGCAGAGATTAGCATGTACCAACTCTAGAGCTTGCGATAGATTGTTGGTCTCTGTTGGAAATGCCTTTCGTTGTTGCTTGCCCATCATACAAGCTTCACAAGGTTCCTGCAACTCTGAAAATGCAAGCAAATGAGCAACCATCCCTATTCTTTGCATCTCCTTCAAAACTGCAAATCCGAGATGCCCAAATCATTAGTGCCATAACTTGCTTACATCTTTATCTTCTGTAGCAGTTAGAGCACTTAACTCATACAAGTTATCCCATCGTATGCCTTTACCTACAACATTACCTGATGAATCCATGATTTCTGCACCACTCTTATTGAAGTGAACTTTGAGTCCATGATCTATTATTGCAGAAACTAACAACAGAACTCTTTTAAGTGTAGGTACATAGAGAACATCGGATAACGTTTTCTCAACACATGCAGAAGTGATAAACGAGATGGTTCCAGTTCCTTCGGCTGGACACTTGGAGTCATTTCCCACCACTACATTGATGGATTCCCGCAGAGGCACTAGGGAACTATACCAATTCTTTTGACTGGTCATATGACGAGAAGCTCCACTATCTAAAATCCATGGTTCATCAACACGAGCTTGAACATACCTCTTCAATAGCTACCCAAAGTTCCAGCTCTGTGTTGTTTGCAAACTCTTTGTTCTTCCACGATGATTTTACAGTCCCATTGCATTCATTAGCTTACTTCTTTTTGCAATCCTTGATGGCATGGCCTTTCTTCTCACAATAGAAGCAACTTCTTGTGAACTTTTTCTTCTTTGGCTTATTCTTTGATACATCAGAAGATCCTTTACCTTTTGCATTTGCTGAAAATGCAGCATCACTTGTACTTCGTCGATTCCTCAACCGCATCTCTTCTTCTAAAAGCATAGCACAAAACTCTTCAAATGTGAGGCGAGTTGTTCTTACCTGAGTGTTAAGGGCTATTACTAATCCATCATACTTTGCTGGAAGAACACGTAAACATCTTCGAGACAGCTCTTCTGGTGTTATAAGAACACCAACTACAGCCAATTGGTCTTCAAGATGTTTTATCCGTTTGATAAAATCTTGAACCTTTTCAAAATCAGAATGCCTTTCATTTGCCAACTGATTTTCTAAATTCCGTATCCTAATGTGGTTCTTGGTCTCATATTGTCGAGCCAATATGCCCCAAGCCTCATGTGCTTTAGTAGTATGTTGAACTAGAGTAAGCACAAAATCACTTACACTATTGACAATTGCACATAATGCATCAGCATTCCGTCTCTTCCAATCTCGTAGAAAGATTTGGATCTGGCTGAATCATGAATCTTGAATTAGCTGGATCTTCAACTGGTATAGGCTCTGGATCCAATCCCATCAGTCCCATGATAGTGTCAATTAATTCATAGGAGTCCAAAATTGCAAAAATTTTGAACTTCTAGAGTGTATAGTTGGATCCATCCAACTTCCCTTCAGTGAACGCGTGTGGACGAATTCGAATAGGTGCAACATTAACATTAGTTGAAGCACCAAGACCAGCGTTGGATGATGAAGCCATCATGTAATCACTCGAGTAATCTACTGATATTCTAGTCTGCTAGTAGGCCAAAATAGTGACACTTCTTTCAAGCTATTCGAACCTTATGGCTCTGATACCATGTAAGACAATAGTTACACAATATAACACAGGAGTAGTAGCAAAGAAGATAACAGATATATGAGAATCTCAACAATTTTCTACTAACAGCAAGTACAAAGATGATCGCATTGTCCACCCGTGCGCTCTCAAGGTAGAGCTTAAATGGTGATCTAGACAACTCTAGATAGGGAGATACAAGGTAGAGGTATGCTAGCTGAACTCAATGTCTCAGGTAGTGCAGATTCACGTATATATAGGATCATGGGTGGCCTTGCGTGCACGGCTATACATGGGCAATAGAGCGAGGGCGGCCACCGCCCGCGTAATTGCCATACACGGCTTAGATCAGTTGAACCGACCCAATAAATATAAATGGTTTTTGACTCTGAGAGGGAATATTCCCTTTACCATCGTGCCAGGGATGCTGCCCCCAGACCCCCACTAAGGGGTCCACTAGCCCCCGGGACACCCCAGTCGGGGTTGCTCACCATTGCCCCGGACCCCACAATTGGGGACCCTGGTAACTCCCTTTCCTTACAATACCTTACATGGTCCAATATGACCTTCATCGAACATGCAAGTTGGGATTCCCATCAATTGGGTAATGCACGCTTGGCTTCTCCTCATAATGGGGGCCTTACAAAATGTGCATACAATCATGGGAGGTAGACATTGATCATATACTAACAAGAATGCCCATTCTTCCACTGAACTTGTCCTTACCTTGAGAGGCAGTGTCCTTTTGAGATTTTGAAATTAGCCTCTCCAGTTTGTCTAATAGTCCATCAAATTGCAATTGAGTCCTAGCTAAATTAGAGCAATTGAAGAGACAACTGACCTCAAACATGGTTTGAGCCAACTTTACCATCTTAGCACAAAGTTTTGTTCGTTCAAGCTCTAGGTCAGCTCTAAGGTAACATTTTTCATGATCAGTCACATTTGGTGCTTCTTGGACCCTGATATGCTTTAAGCATCATGTTTAGGTCCTCGGGAGTTGGATTTGCTAAGACTGATCCTACTCTAGGGGGTGGTGGGATTGTGAGAGGTGGGTTGGAAGGTGGCGGATTAGATGGAGATGGGAATGGCAGTGGTGGAGTAGTGTGAGGGTGAGTTTGAGATGTGAGTTCAACTATCTTGGCTTTTGTTTCTCTCACGCTTTCCTCAAATTTGTTCATCTTCTTTGCCCATTGTCTTTTCATTCTCTCTCTACTATCCCTCCAAGCTCTTGTCCCTTTTCTTGTTAAGCTCTCAGTCTCACTAACCTCAGAACTCTTTTCCTCGCCTAATTCTTGGTTTTGCTTGAATGTCTGAGCTCTCTTGACTACTTGCACTAGGAAATGGAAGCCACACTTCCTATGGAGTCTACTACTAACCCAATGACATTGATAGGAGTGATTTTTGGCATATTGGTGGGATTTTTAGGATAATCTTGTAGCAGGTGCTCCTTCCCACATTCTGGGAAAAAACTTTGAATTGTCACAATTTGGGGTTGTGTAGGTGCCGGCATAGGGAAATCACAAATGAGGTGATCTCCCTCACATCGATAGCATGGTCCTCTAGGAAATGGAGGTCTTATTTGCCTAGGTTGGGGCTGAGAGTTAGGATTCGCATACATGACATTTGCATCTTCTGGCTCCCAACTAGGTTCACTCGTGTCTTCATAATAGTATGACTCATTATGCTCAGGTGATTGCATACAATAGCCTGTGCTCTCTTTTACTCCAAGACTATTTACATTTACGTATTATGTCTCTCTGAGTGTGTGAGAGTGAGGTGTGTGTGTGTGTGTCTATGCATGTCTCTCCTTTGTCTCAGTAGAGTAGTTTCTTTTCTTGTATTTTACACATGGACTAGGATCCTTGACTCCCTATTCTTCATGTTTTCAATCATGTGGCATAGCATGGGGCTGATGGCCAATGGCTTGAACATGTTGGAGGTAGGGGTGGATGAGAGGAGAGTCACTTTTGAGCCTTCCTTCTCGCTTCCATGCAAGGTGGTGAGGGTTTGGTCTTCTACTACTACAACCTCAACATTATTTGGCATCGTTGTCGGTGACATCCGCCTTTCATCACTTGGAGAGCTCAAGAACGTGTGGTAAAATATTGTGTTGCAATTTTTTTGCTCAATTGCATAGGATTTGAGTTCTTGCATGGAACTTTCACCCTTCCATTGGGCCATTAATTCCCCATTTCTTGTTTTTAGTAGTGTAGTTTTAGCTCATTTTTGTTTAAGTCACAAAAACACCCCCTAACCCCCTTAACTCTCACTCTCATATACATACAAACACTTCCATACACACACTTACTGCCATAATTCTTCATCTGTATCACCTCTATTTTAGTGTATGCCTTGGAAAGGGGGACGGTGGTACCCTCTCTACTCCCTTCTCTCTCTTCATTTTCTTGAAAAACACAAAAAAAAAGTGAAGCTTTATATAGAATGTCAAATTTATGTGTTGTCCCTCTTAAATGTAGCGCTCAACGGATGTTGGATTGACTTGAAGCGTATTTGTGGGGCATTTGGGCTTGCAAGAGCAGGGGGGGGAGTTATTCCACCCTATCTTCTCTGTTCATCATCCTTGTAATAAACCTTCGTTGGTGGGGATTTTTAATGCTCTACTCTCCTCGTTTCAAGAATTTGCGACCCATGCATATTGGGGGAGTCATCCCACTCTTCCTCCTCCTTAGATCGCATGGTGGTCGAGGCATCCATTTTCTATGACCCCATTCTTGCATTGTTGACACTACAACATATCGAGGGTATACCGAGGTTTTTACCGAGGGAAATGAATGCGCCTTTATTTGCCGTGACGCTGGTGTAAAGGTCGGTTTTCGCGTCGGTACGATAAGTTCGGTATATGCGTCGGTCCTGACGTCGGTTAAAGTGTCGGTATATGCACCGATATATGCGTCGGTATAAACGTCGATATACGTGTCGGTAACATGTTTTTGTTGCATCGCCTCCTGGGTGTACTGACGGTTATTCCGATGACACTATTGGGAGTACCGTCGCTTATACCGACGTAAATACCTGCAAAAATTTTTTTGGGCAGAATGTTTTGTATTTTGCTACAGCAACATTACCATGATGTTGCTGAACAAGAGACAATACACTCTGCCCAAAAAAAACTGAGTACATGTGATGTGTACTCTAATGACAATCGAAATATGATTTCATGAAACAAAGTATTATTGTACACAAAAGAGATTGATAATCAGAATGAACAATGAACCATGTACAAAAGAAGTTTTATATTTCAATAATGAAGCATGTACAAGAGTGTGGCAAACCACCGTCATATATGGCGCTTTTACAAAATGAGGCAAAGCAATGTATTGCCATATGGAAATCATTTACCTAATCAAGAATATTTTCCCATGCGACGATTGCACCGCCCCCCTCTAAGTCTTGTAACAGTCTAGTCAATCCATGTCGATATCCATACGATTCTTCTACTCACGTTGGAGGACGACCCACTGCCAACTCCTATAGTAAATATGCAAAATGTTAGATGAATATACATAATATACTTAACACAAACAACTTCAATAATTAACATCATACTTACAAATTGGTAGCGCATACTGTCGTATCTGCCGCTACCTAAATGCGACATTCCAAGAGTATCTAACCGAGTGGCCGCCGCATCTCTTTGTTGTCGATACCGATCAGGAGTATGTTGATGCTCATCCTGAATCGATTCCCATTCTTCGGCGTCTAGCCATACAGGCTTCGGTAAGCCTGCTTTGAAAGCATCGTGAGCTTCTGATCGTCAATGCGACATCACCTCGCATGCTGTATGTTGTATCCAATCGGAACTCACAACAAGATTACCAGGTGCTGGCCGGTACTCTTCATATATGCATTGTGTTATATGATTTTTTGAGTCTCTATCCTGTTTGGTCCATTTTAACATTACTGAATGACCAAATTCGATCGAACAGAGTTGTCGCATACGTCGTTGCATTGACATCCCCGCCGTATCCATAACTGGAACTCCATTACGGATGTTATATAATTTTGATTCGTCGTGATCGTGTGCACCCCATGGTGTACGTGGAGATCCCATGTGATGCAATATGAAGATCTCATCTCATCCAATGTATATATATGCATGCTTAAGCTTGTATACATATACATTCATGTATACAGATGCTTGTATACATATGCATTCACGTATACATATGCTTGTATACATATGCATTCACGTATACATATGCTTGTATACATATCCATGCCTGTATACATATCTTGTATACATATGCATTCACGTATACATATGCCTGTATATGTATACGTGCATACATATACATATACATATGCTTCCTTGAATATGCTTGTATACATATGCATTCACGTATACATATGCTTGTATACATATGCATGCTTGTATACATATGCATTCACGTATACATATGCTTGTATATGTTTACGTGCATACATACGTTCTGAGATCTTGAAAGGGCCGAACCATCGTAGTTTGAACTTTCCTGCTGCTCTATCCGATTTTGCGTTATAGAAGAGTACAAGCTGTCCTACCGAAAAGACTGGAGTCTTCCAATATCGATCGTGTATCTTGGCTTGCCTTAGTTGTACTTCGCGCATAGTTAAAAAACTGAGCCATCGGTACTCATCAAGTTCTCTGAGTGCGTCCATTCGTGCTGTCAGTGAAGATTCCGGTAGCATTCTTTGAGTGATTGCTACCCGCAGACTCGGGATGACTACTTCCATGGGTGCTATTGCTTCTAAGCCATAAGCTAGTTTGAAAGGTGTCAAGCCTGTTGTTACCTTATATGTAGTTCGGTATGCCCATAATACTGCAGGTAGTAGTTGATCCCATCTTTCCGGTGCTTCCATGATCAATTTCCGGAGGATATTCAACAGTGATTTGTTTGTACTTTCGGCCAATCCATTGGCACGTGGATAATAAGGAGAGCTAAATTTGTGTGTGACCTGGAATGACTGTGTAAGTGCCTTCATTAAATTGTTTACAAAATGAGTGCCTTGATCTGAGACAATTTCCAGTGGTAAGCCAAATCGTGGGAAGACATCCGTGAGTAGACATTTTGCTACCGTAACCGCTGTAGCAGATCGTAAAGCCCAGGCTTCTACCCATCTAGTTGCGTAATCTGTGCAAGTCAGTATGTATCGATTGTTACTGGATACTGCTGGAGGTGTAATTGGCCCGATAAAATCTAAACCCCATTTCTGGAAAGGTTCTAATGGTAAGATGGGTTGCAGAGGAAAAAGATGCCGTTGTAAAGGCTGACCAGCTCTTTGGCAAGTATCGCATTGTTTAACAAACTGTGAGATATCTCTGTACATCGTTGGCCACCAGAGTCCTCCTTGCAGAATTTTCCGGTGAGTTAAGTCTGCTGCAAAATGACCACCAGAAGGAATTGAGTGAGCCAAAGTGATAACTGAGTTAACTTCATGTGGTGGAATACAGCGAAGTAGGATTCCGGTATGATCTGTATAATATAGTTCTCCAGCAAGTAATCGGAATCGGCGGCTAAAAACTGCAATTTTTCGTCGAACTGACTTGGCAGTCTCGGCTGGAAAGCGTCCTTCGGTGAGAAAAGTTAGAATCTGATCATAGTATGTAGGTGGTGCTTGTAATTTGGCCGTCTCATCAGGTAGTGGTTCAGCATTATAAATCGCAGGAGTCGTGTCATCTATGCCTACCGGAGCTTCGCCGGAATCTAGGCGTGATAAGAAATCTGCTAAAGCATGTGCATTTCCGGGTCGGTGAATGACGTCATAGTCGAATTCTTGTAAAAGTAGCACCCATCATGCTAATCGTCCTTCTAAGTGCTGCTGTCTTACTAGATAAACAAGGGCAGCATGGTCCACATGAAAGGTAAACTTCCGACCTAGTAGATAATGTCTGAACTTTTTGATCGAGTAAATCAATCCTAGACATTCTCTTTCAGTGGTGGAATAGTTCTTTTCTGCCGATGCAAGCCTTCTACTGGTGTAATAAACAGGGCGAAACCACTTCTCTGTTTGCTGCATCAGTATACTACCAATTGCAATTTCTGAAGCGTCGACAAAAACATGGAACGGATTGTCCCAGTCCGGTGGTTGTAAAATTGGGGCTTGCATCAGGAGATACTTGAGTCGATCAAATTTAGTTTGACATTCTTCAGTCCATTCAAACTTTCGGGGAGTCTTTGTGATTAGCCTGTTCAGTGGTATTGCTAGGTGAGCAAGCCACCGTAAGTGTCTGCCATGCCACCGTATTTGTCCCATAAAACGCATTACTTCTTTTGGAGTGGCGGGTACTGGGGCTTCTAAAATTGCTGAAATCTTATCTCGGTCTACTCGGATACCTTGAGCAAATACAATATGCCCAAGTAGTTTGCCACACGAAACCGCAAACACGGATTTGTTTGGGTTAAGACAGAGTCTATATTCTCTACACTTTTGAAAACAGCATCGTAAATGGAACAAATGTGCTATCATCTTCCCAAAGATTGAGAAGTCGTCGAGATATACTTGCATAAATGAGGTGAGATAAGGGGAAAATATCTCCTGCATACATCTTTGAAATGTGCTTGGTGCATTTGTCAATCCGAACCACATTACGGTGCAGGCAAAGACACCCCAATTGGTAATGAAAGCAGTTTTTGGTATATCCTCTTCAGCCATTCTAACCTGATTGTAACCACTGTATCCATCTAAGAATGAATACATTTCATGTCCTGCAACTCTATCAAGCATGGTATCCAAAAAAGGGATCGGGAACGGGTCTAGTACTGTTCCTGCATTTAATTTCCAGTAATCCACACAGATTCGTAATTGCTTGTTTTTCTTTGGTACAATCACAATTGGTGAGATCCATTCAGCATGCTCTACTGGTACGATGAATCCAACTTTTAGTAATCTATCAAGTTCGGCTTTTACCTGTGATGCATAATGGGGATTCATCTCGTAGCTGGATTGTTTGTTTGGTTTGACTTCAGGTTTCAACATAACTCTGTGTTGATAAATGCGCAGATCTAATCCTTTCATGTCTTTGTAATCCCATGCAAAGACGTCTGCGAATTCGCGAAGAAGTTTAATCAAATCCTCCTTAAATATTTCCGGTAAGTTTTGCCTTATCCTCACAGGTCGTGGATGATCTCTATCTCCTAGATTGTACGTGATCAACTGGTCTTCTGGGACATAAAATTGTTGAGGTTTCTCTGTATCATCTGTTGGCTTGAACAGTGGTTGTAATTCATCGTCATGTATTGAGGAAGTATCTTCCTGGACCGATTTTCCGGTGATAGCTACTACTGTACATACTGACGTGTTCCAGTTATCTATGATGGATTGTAGATCAACATTTCCTAGAGACATTAAATCAGCGTTACTTTTCAAAAATTGCTCTTCTTCATCATCTGATAGTCCATCTAACATATGGACTGGTTCAGCAAAATAGGGTCTGGCATGAGCTTCGCAGGGTTGTATAGCATCTAGTTTTACCACATATTTACGATGGGCATCCTTGAATGTAAGCTCTTGTGCAGACCAGTCCTGTATTACCTTCGCATGCTTCAGCCAAGGTCGGCCGAAAAGAAGGTTGTAATCCAAAGTGGATTCGGGTAGATCTAGTATAACAAAAGTCATTTTGAAAGTCGTACCTTGTAGAGTAATGGGTACATTCCGCACAAGTCCTACAGGATGGACTCTAGATTGATCCGCCATTCGAACAAAGAATTGAACTGGTTCAATTTCGGTCCAGCCTAGCTTTTTGCATAATGCTGCGGTCGCAATGTTTACGCCTGAGCCTCCGTCAATTAATACCTGCGTGATCTTCTGATTCTTATACCATACTGTAATCAAGGGCACTGCATGATCAATCGCAGTATAAGGTTCCGGTTGAACTGCGGCTGTCGTTGGAATGCAAGAAGG
This sequence comes from Ceratopteris richardii, assembly GCA_020310875.1. Taxonomy (NCBI): domain Eukaryota; kingdom Viridiplantae; phylum Streptophyta; class Polypodiopsida; order Polypodiales; family Pteridaceae; genus Ceratopteris; species Ceratopteris richardii. The sequence continues at coordinate 85,361,520 of CM035427.1, read as the reverse complement.
TACTGGGCTGAACTGTTGCTGAAACTATTGTCGGATCCCAGGTACTAAGGCCAGAAGTTGGCCTAGAGGCAGAGTGATGGATGCTTTGGACAAAATTTCCCAGGCCTGTTGAGCTTGACTGTCTTGTTCTTTTGGACTTGAAGTTTCTACTGACGTAGAAGTGTCTGCTGTTGTCTCTACTGGTGATGATGGCCCTGCTGATGCTTCCTTTTGTTTCGTTTAGTCCTTTGATGAAGAAGCCTGAGTCACCGGAATAGGTTCTGGGAACACTGGTGGTTCTGTTGTGGTCCAGTGACTAGCTTTGTTGTACATCCTACGTTGTTCTTGTATCCCGGGTTCAAAGATTTCTGCTGCTGGCTGAAGTTGTTTACCGGAACGAGTCTGGACTGTAGCAGTCTGTGTCTCTATCGGTGTGATTTTTACCATGTTGGTCATTGGATTGTGGCGCTCCTTTTTTTTTATCATATTCTACTGCATCTTTGCAAAACCTCCTAATGTGGCTGAATTCCCCACAGAAATGACAGCGTGGAGGTGGTAAATTGGGATTTTCCGGTGGTGGTCCATTCTGCCATCTGTTGGCATTATAATTGTTGTTCCTCTGTCCACGGTAGTTCCGATATCCTGGGGGTTGATTGTTTCTTAGTTGCGGAGGCACATAGTAATTCGCCGGCTGTACCTGTTCTTGGATGACTGCATTGACTGTTGCTGCCCCTTGTATTCTGGCATTGTAAACACAGTTTTCGGTGGTGTGTCCGGCAGAGTTGCAGATAGCACAAAACGCTTGATTTAGTGCACAATTGGCACTTGTATGCCCCGAATTTTTGCACGTGGTGCAGTATACTTGCCTGGTTATATCTTCAGCCATATTTTTGTTTGTCTTTAACCATTCCAAGTCTTCTGAAAATCCACCAACCTTGGATTCCAACTGCAGAGCCATCGCAATGACTGCATCCAGTGTCATTGCCCCGACACATCTTATGATCATAATCTGCTTCAGTTGTGGGGTTAGTCCATTGATAAACCATTGAGAGATGACATCATTAGGTAGATTAGCATGTGCCTCTGGTATCTGCCGTAAATGTGTTATGAAGAGGGTAGCGTATTCCTGGACAGTCTGATTTGCCTTCTGTCGGTTGTTCTGTAAATAGTCAAAGATTTCAGCAGGATTCTTCTTTAGTCTGAATCGTTGTAGAAAGGCATCTCGTACTGCATCGTAAGTGCCGAAATGATTAATATCATAATCCGTGAGCCATCTCGCTGCTTCATTAACCAGTGTAGATTGAAAAACAATGGCTTTATACGCCTGATCTGGTGGATGGTTAAGAACTGCATAACTTATCTCAAAAGTTCGTACGTGAGCGTCTGGGTCATCTCCTAGGAATCCACCGAATTTCGTGTAGGTTACTCCTGTTGGAGGCGGCCTTGGCTGACCTAACTGTTATTGTTGTTGTCGTTGTTGTTGTTGTTGTTGTTGTTGTTGCCCACTCATTGTGAATGCTTCAGGTCTTCCTTCTGTATCTCGGGATTGATTGGTTGAACTATCGGGACTTGTATCGCCGGAGGATGCGTTTTCCGGTGTGCTGTTTCGACTTAGGATGCTTCGGATCTCTGTTTCGAACAACCTTCATTCCTCCTGGATGTCTAATATCCGAAATCTTTCTTCCAAACACGAAGGTTGAGCTGATGATTCCGCAAAAAAGACTAAACCTTTGCCAGCGATCGGTGATTCTATCACCGGAATCTCACCGGAATGAACACCCTGTACTATTTTCCCAACTTCTCACTCACCCGTCAGTCGGTCCGCGCGTCTTAGCTCAGTGGTTGTTTCTGATCAACCAAGGCTATCAACGTATTAGAATCCAACACTCTAGACTATCCCTGCTATAGCAGTCGAGCAGTAGTCCAGATCGAGAGTTCAATGCACAAAGCGTACTCCTGGTAACTTAACACGCATACACCACGCAATCCTTCTGAACAATCCACAGCTTTATCGTGTACCGACTTCAAGTCGCAATGCCTACTGACCGTAACTTGTCGCGCACTCCATTATCATTCTACTCGTATTCAGAACACTACCGGTACTAATCTTAACACGGATTATACTACCGACTCAGTCATTCACAGAGACTCGTAACACACAACCGAACCGTCTTAGTCCTTTATACTTCCTTGCTCCACAGAAGGACTATCATCCAACGCGTTCTATTTGAGCAACGCTTAGGAAACACTTCAATCATTACCGAATGAAATCTCTATAACACAATATCGATTCGTAATACTGTGCATAACGCGCATACGCACACAACCGGAGACACAGAAGGAAGATTAGAACAGAGCGGGACAGCATAGACTTACTCAACTCGACAACACATACACGCACAGCACTACACTTGCAAATCCCAAAACGGGGCTCTCTGCTGTTCTCTTTTCATTGCTTTAAATAGAATTCTGTTACAAGGCTTGCGCGAATCTTTCCTTACCGCGTACTTCCAAAAGGGTTCTGTCTACATTAAAAGCCTCTGTCTAAGTACAATTGTCCTTATTCGGCGGCCGTCTAACACATGCATGTATGCATGTGCATTCATGCATGTATGCATGTGTATGCATGCATGTATGCATATGCATGCATGTATGCATGTGTATGCAAGTATGCATGTGTATGCATGTATGCATGTGTATGCATGTGTATGCATGTATGCATGTGTATGTATGCATGTATGCATATGCATGCATGTATGCATGTGCATTCATGCATGTATGCATGTGTATGCATACATGTATGCATATGCATGCATGTATGCATGTGCATTCATGCATGTATGCATGTGCATTCATGCATGTATGCATATGCATTCATGCATGTATGCATGTGTATGCATGTATGTATGCATATGCATGCATGTATGCATGTGTATGCATGTATGCATGTATGCATGTATGCATGTATGCATGTATGCATGTGTATGCATGCATGTATGCATATGCATGCATGTATGCATATGCATTCATGCATGTATGCATGTGTATACATGCATGTATGCATATGCATGCATGTACGCATATGCATACATGCATGCACGCATGTATGCATGTGTATGCATGTGTATGCATGTATGTAGATATGCATGTATGCATGTGTATGCATGCATGTATGCATATGCATTCATGCATGTATGCATGTGTATGCATGCATGTATGCATATGCATGCATGTATGCATATGCATGCATGGATGCATGTGCATTCATGCATGTATGCATGTGCATTCATGCATGTGCATCCATGTATGCATATGCATGTGCATTCATGCATGTGCATTCATGCATGTGCATGCATGTACGCATGTGCATGCATGTATGCATGTGTGCATGTGCATGTATGCATGTATGCATGTATGCATGTGCATTCATGCATGTATGCATGTGTATGCACGCATGTATGCATATGCATGTATGCATGTATGCATATGCATTCATGCATGTATGCATGTGCATTCATGCATGTATGCATGTGCATTCATGCATGTATGCATGTGTATGCATGCATGTATGCATATGCATGCATGTATGCATATGCATGCATGTATGCATGTGTATGCATGCATGTATGCATATGCATGCATGTATGCATGTGCATGCATGTATGCATGTGCATTCATGCATGTATGCATGTGTATGCATGTGCATTCATGCATGTATGCATGTGCATTCATGCATGTATGCATGCATGTATGCATGTGTTACATGCATGTATGCATAAAATAAAGAGAAAAGAAAAGTATGCATGTATGCATATGCATGCATGCATTTATGGTTGTGCATTCATGCATGTATGCATATGCATGCACATATTCATGCATATCCCTCTCTCTCTCCCTCTCGCTCTCTCTCTCTCTCAAACAAAAATAAAGATAGAAGATATTAGAAAAAAAAAATATAAAGAGAGGATATTAGAAAACAAAAATATAAAGAAAATAAAAGAGTGATATATGTTTTACTTACATTGATGTAACTTTTGTAATTCCACTTGAAGTGCTTCCTCGCTGAATTTCCAAAGCTTTGATGCCAAATTCTCTTGCAAAATCAAAAAAAGAACATATTAGCAAAACCAAAACTTCAGATCTATAAAGATAGAGGTTTGTATAAAGAGAGAGAGGGAAAGAGAGGGAGAGAGAAAGAGAGAGGGAGAGAGAATGAGGAAGAGAGACGAGGAGAGAGTGAGAGAGAGAGAGGGAGAGAGAGAGAGAGAGAGAGAGAGAGAGAGAGAGAGAGAGAGAGAGAGAGAGAGAGAAAGAGAGATAGTGAGAGAGAGGGAGGGAGAGAGAGAGAGGGAGAGAGAGAGAGAGAGGGAAGGGAGGGAGGGAGAGAGAGAGAGGTGAGGGAGGGAGAGAGAAAGAGGGAGAGAGAGAGAGAGGAGAACAAACAGAGTTTTGCTCTGCTTTTGGCGCGCGCGAACTCGAAACGAGAAGTTTCACATTCGAAATTCTCAAAATGACGATTTTCGGGTTCGGACGGAGTTAGAAAGGGAGCGTACCGATGCATATACGGATGCATATACCGGCGCCGTGATTCCGAGGGACCGCGAACCGACGCGGCTGTGATTCCGAGGCAAAGCAGCTTTCCCAAAGTTTCCGAGGGATATACTGATGCCGACAACTGCACGTCGGTACACTGACCGTCGGTATTCCCTCGATATGTTGTAGTGTGAGACCTTGTGTCTCCCCTTGTGTTTTGAGTGCAGAAGGAAGTTGGGACATGGCTCCTCCCCACACCTATCTCTATTAGGCACCAAGGGTGTCGCCTACTCCTCTGTGAAGACATAGATGAGCACGTTCGAGTTCTTGCATCGTGGACCTCAAGCATGTTTGATGTTTGTTGATGTTCTTTTGCATGTTTGATGGTTTTTCTCATGTGTGGTATGCTTGACTCTCCATGTACTTCTTCTGAAAAGCTATCCAGCGCTATGCTTGGCACACGGTTGGGGATTGTGCTCCACTTTGCTCTTACTGTTCCTGCACCATTCTCTTTGGAATGACATGCCTAGAGGTACTCAACTGGTTGTGCATCAACTACTCTCCCTTCACATTTCCACTTGAATCTTGGCGAGGGCAGGCAGAGTCTTATTCCCTTCCATTGTCGAGTTGAGCATAACCGCTTCTTGATTCTCATTTGATTTGCCCCCCCCCCCCCCCCCAGTGGTTATTTTCCCACAAAAGATCCTTGCTAGCTGAATGGTTTCTCCTTAGTAGGCTTGTCTACTGTTGGATCTGGGTAAATGTTCTGGCCTCCCTGTCGTTTGCTATGAGGGATGGATTTCGCTGGCCGTACTCTCTCACAGTTCCTTCATAATGGTAGAATTGTAGATGGATTTGGTGGTGGTCTTTGTGCTTATTGTGTCCTCTGTACTACATGTTACCTCAAGCTATGTCCATCCCCCATTTTACAACTTTGTCAGCCCTTAGTGCTACTACATCGTTCGGAGTTAAGGACTATCAAATTCATTTTGCCTTAGTGTTTGTTCAAAACACTTCGTAGTGGATCTTGCTCCTTTGCGTTGGAAGTTTTTCTAGTCATTGGGCACATCTCTTTCAATCATCTAGTTTTTCTCGACCAGGGGGATAGCCTTACATCACACATGTAAGGGGAACAAAATGTTGCACAACACTCCTACATTCCTCATTAGTCGGATGTCGGTTGTACTTCCAATTTTCCAAATTAGTGGACAATAAAGCTCGTTCACACCTCCTATTTCATCCTATGAGAATGCTACCCCAACTCCTAAGAGAAACAGGATGTAGGTGCAGCCACGTATCGTAGCTCCTCTAGAATATCCAGCTGCAACATTGTGGAAGTTTCTATCTAATGGTATGAAGTGAAGTTGGGCATGTTGCATGTGACAACTTAATGGAATTTTTTGGATAACCTATTTTACTGAGTAAAACATGGGCTCTGTTATGATTATTATGTGTTTGTTCCTTACTATATGTGTGACTAATTGTCATATGATATTCATTGGGTGTGGATCACCTTTTGAGAAGGATGCCACATGGCATCACATGGGTATTTAATACCACTTGGTATAAGAGACATGAGGAGGTCTCATATATATGAGAGTCTCTAAGTGAGAATAGATATCTTATGATTAAAGAGAATCTCACGTCGGGCATGGCTGGGAGGAGAACCAAAGGTTTATCTCTGTGTGTGTTCGCCAAAGCTCGTTGATAATTAGTGTTCGTGCATTTTACCCAAGCCTACATGCTTGAAATGCTTGATATTATGATCATTTGTAAGTCACATGTGTAGTCATATGAACACCTCTTGTAAAAGAGTACATTTTATCTCTTGTAATTGAAAAAAGAAAAAAGGAAAAGGATGGCTTACCTCATCCATGGTGTAAAAGCAAAGTCGTGGCTCTAACTACCTAAAACCATGAATTTTTTATCTGAGGGAATATCTCCTAACTTTGGGGATCACTTTTAGGTGGAGCCATTCGAATTCCAATTCAAAACTCCCTCCAAGAATAGCTATAAAAAGAGCAAGAAGGAAGAGGCGATGAGCAAGCCTTGTACGTGACCACTTCATGTCATTTTGTAGAGATTGAAGAGCTTAGTCCATAGCTCTATCATTCTACTCCCATTGTGTAGAGATTCATTGCCAATGTGGTTGTAATCATATGTGAATCTATACATTTATAATTATCTACTTCTCTGTTTTATAGCGGACTTTTGCATCATCGACCCGCACTATCGCGGGCATATTTGTATCATTCAGAATTTATTGGACGAATTCCGTTGCATTTGACTTTCGTGCCTTAGTGTTGTATACTTCGATTGTTGCGCTCTCGACGCGTACGCTCCCACGCGTATGCACGCACGTCTCGTCACATCCGAGGGGCAGGGGCTCTACGAGGATCACACACACTGCAGAGAGTATAGGCGAGGCGCCCAGCGTGCAGATGCCACTCGTAGAACAGCGGGAACGTCGCACACCAGAGGGGCCTGATCCAACCGGAGTGCGGAACAGGTAAATACAAATAAATGTCGTCGCTACAGTGCAGATCGGTTGGATATGATGTAGGCCTCCCACTACAGTGCAGGAAGTCGCCCTCATGGCTCGTCGATCTTCAAAATCTTGGCGGGTAGGTCTTCTCTTCGAATCTTCGATCCAAGCTTTACATCGGGTCTTTTAGTCTTCAAATAATTGTCTTCACTTCATAAACCGCAATAATCTCCAATCGCGCAGTAACCTGTAGGAAGATCCACAAGTAAGACGCATGCGGGGAGGGGTCTAGTTTATAACGGAACGATCCGCATTGTAGCGGAGGCATACATTTGTATTCACCTGTTCTGCACTGTAGCGGACTTTTGCATCATCAACCCGCACTATCGCGGGCATATTTGTATCATTCAGAATTTATTGGACGAATTGAGTTGCGTTTGACTTTCGTGCCTTAGTGTTGTATACTTGGATTTTCGGGCTCTCGATCCCTACGGTCCCATGTGTACACATGCACGTCTCGTCACTTCCGAGGGGCAGGGGCTCTATGAGAATCGCACACACTCAAGAGAGTATAGGCAAGGCGCCCAGCGCGCTGTCGGCGCGAAAGCAATGGTTGGTGGATCAAGCCAACCGCTCGAAATACGGCGCACACCGGGTGCTTGAAGCAAGCTCAGGTACGACAGCATGGAGATAGCAAGAGATAAATTTGCTCACTATATAGAAACCTTATCATATCTGATCTATTTTCTTTTCAGTAACCAAATTGGGTTCCATTTGATTTCAGCATTTGATTTCATATGTTTCTTCCTTCCTTTCAATACTTCAATTATTCAAAATAAATAAATTCAACTTCAAGTACCACTACTACAGATCGATGGTATACCGAGGTTTTTACCGAGGGAAATGAATGCGGCTTTATTTGCCGTGACGTCGGTGTAAAAGACGGTGTGCACGTCGGTACCATGGCCTCGGTATATCCGACGGTATAGCCGTCGGTATACGCGCGGGTATACGCATCGTTATATGCGTCGATATTACCGACGTCCATACCGACGTTCCCGCTGGGTATACCGGCGCATATACCGACGACCATACTGGAGATACCGACGCGTATACCGACGACAATAAGTGCACAAATTTTTTTGGGCAGAGTGTGTTGTCTTTTGCTACAGCATGATGTTGTTTAGCAAGAGACAATACACTCTGCCCAACTGAGTACATGTGTTATGTACTCTAATGGCAACCAAAACATTAACTTATATGAAAAAAAATGAACAATGATTCATGTACAGAAAGTCCTATATTCCATAAATGGCACTTGCATATAGGAATCGAATACAAAATTATGGTACATCATTGCCACATAGGAGTGTAATACAAAATTGTGGCAATGTGACAAAACACTTCCATATAGGAATCGAATACAGAATTATGGTTCATGATTGTCGTATGTGAGCGTGATACAAAATCCTAGCATTGATCAAAATATTTACACCTACAATCCTGCAACAAAATATATGCATAAAATAAGACCAATTAACATGACATTTATAAACAACAACTAGAAACACGAAACCAAGATATAACTTTATCTAATCAAGAATATTCTCCCATGAGACGATTGCACCGCGTCCCTCTATGTCTTGTAATAGTGCAGTCAATCCATGTCAATATCCATACGATTCTTCTGCTCGCGTTGGAGGACGACCCACTGCCAACTCCTATAGTAAATAAACAAAATGTTAGATGAATATACATAATATACTTAACACAAACAACTTCAATAATTAACATCAAACTTACAAATTGGTAGCGCATACTGTCCTATCCGCCGCTACCTAAATGCGATATTCCAACGGTATCTAACCGTGTAGCCGCCGCATCTCTTTGTTGACGATACCGATCAGGAGTATGTTGATGCTCATCCTGAATCGATTCCCATTCTTCGGTGTCTAGCCATACAGGCTTCCGTAAGCCTGCTTTGAAAGCATCGCGAGCTTCCGATCCTCGATGCGACATCACCTTGTGTGCTCTATGTTGTATCCAATCGGAACTCGCAACAGGATTGCTAGGTGCTGGCCGGTACCCTTCATATATGCATTGTGTGATATGATTTTTAGAGTCTCTATCCTGTACGGCCCATTTTAACATTACTGAATGACCAAATTGGATGGAGCATAGTTGTCGTATACGTTGTCGCATTGACTTCCCCACCGCATCCATAACCGGAGCTCCATTGCGGATATGATATATTTTTGATTCGTTGTGATCGTGTGCACCCCATGGTGTACGTGGAGATCCCATCTGATGCAATATGAAGATCTCATATACAGTCATGTATACATATGCATTCACGTATACATATGCTTGTATACATATGCATTCACGTATACATAAGCTTGTATATGTATACGTGCATACATATACATATACATATGCTTCCTTGTATATGCTTGTACGCATATGCTTGCTTGTATACATACATGTACATATGCTTGCTTACATATGCATGCTTGCTTACATATGGATGCATGCTTGTATACATATGCATGCATGCTTGTATACATAGGAGTGTAATATGCATGCTTGTATATGCTTGTATACGTAAACATATGCTTTTATATGCTTGTATACATATATATATGCTTCCTTGTATATGCTTATACGCATATGCTTGCTTGTATACATATACATATGCTTCCTTATATATGCTTGTATATGCTTGTATGCATGTGCATTCATGCATATGCATTCATGTATGCATATCCATGTATGCATGTGCATGCATTGTGCATTCATGCATGTGCATTCATGCATGTGCATTCATGCATGTGCATTCATGCATGTGCATTCATGCATATGCATGTATGCATGTGCATGCATGCATGTATGCATATGCATTCATGTATGCATATGCATGTATGCATGTATGCATGTGCATTCATGCATGTGCATGAATGTATGCATATCCATGTATGCATGTATGCATATGCATGTATGCATGTATGCATGTATGCATGTATGCATGTATGCCTATGAATGTGTGGATGTGCATTCATGTACATTCATGCATGTGCATTCATGCATGTATGCATGTGCATTCATGCATGTATGCATGTGCATTCATGCATGTATGCATGTGCATTCATGCATATGCATGTATGCATGTGCATGCATGCATGTATGCATATGCATGTATGCATGTATGCATTGGAATTCATGCATGTATGCATGTGAATTCATGCATGTGCATGCATGTATGCATGTATGCATGTATGCAAGTATGCATGTGCATTCATGCATGTATGCATATGCATTCATGTATGGATATGCATTCATGTATGCATATGCATGTATGCATCTATGTATATGCATGAATGCATATGCATGTATGCATATGCATGTATGCATGTGCATTCATGCATGTGCATGCATGTATACATATGCACGTATGCATGTATGCATGCATGCATGTATGCATATGCATATGCATTCATGTATGCATATGCATTCATGTATGCATATGCATGTATGCATGTGCATTCATGCATGTATGCATGTGTATTCATGCATTTATGCATGTATGCATGTGCATTCATGCATGTATGCATGTGCATTCATGCATGTGCATGCATGTATGCATATGCATGCATGCATGTATGCATGTGCATTCATGCATGTATGCATATGCATGTATGCATGTATGCATGTGCATTCATACATGTGCATGCATGTATGCATATGCATTCATGTATATATGCATGCATGCATTTATGCATGTATGCATATGCATGCATGCATGTATACATGTATGCATGTATGCATGTATGCATGTGCATGCGTGCATGTATGCATGTGCATTCATGCATGTATGCATGTGCATGCATGTATGCATATGCATGTATGCATGAATGCATGTGCATTCATGCATGTATGCACGTGCATTGATGCATGTACATGCATGTATGCATATGCATGTATGCATGTATGCATGCGTGCATGTATGCATATGCATGTATGCATGTATGCATGCGTGCATGTATGCGTGCATGTATGTGTGCATGCATGCATGTATGCATATGCATTCATGCATGCATATGCATTCATGTATGCATATGCATGTATGCATGTATGCATATGCATGCATGCATGTATGCATATGCATGCATGCATGTATGCATGTGCATTCATGTGTGTAAGCATGTGCATTCATGCAAGTATGCATGTATGCATGTGCATGCATGTATGCATGTATGGATGTATGCATATGCATGCATGCATCTATGCATGTGCATTCATGCATGTATGCATATGCATGTATGCATGTGCATGCATGTATGCATATGCATTCATGTATGTATGCATGCATGCATGTATGCATGTATGCATATGCATGCATGCATGTATACATGTATGCATGTATGCATGTATGCATGTGCGTGCCTGCACTCATGCATGTCCATGCATCCATGCATATGCATGCATGCATGTATGCATGTGCATTCATGCATGTATGCACGTGCATTCATGCATGTGCATGCATGTATGCATATGCATGTATGCATGTATGCATATGCATGTATGCATGTATGCATATGCATGTATGCATGTATGCATGCATGCATGTATTCATATGCATTCATGTATGCATATGCATGTATGCATATGCATTGTGCATATGCATGCATGCATGTATGTATGCATGTGGATTCATGCATGTATGCATATGCATGTATGCATGTATGCATATATGCATGTGCATTCATGCATGTGCATGCGTGTATGCATATGTATTCATGTATGTATGCATGCATGCATGTATGCATGTATGCATATGCATGCATGCATGTATACATGTATGCATGTATGCATGTATGCATGTATGCATGTGCATGCCTGCATGTATGCATGTGCATTCATGCATGTGCATGCATGTGCATTCATGCATGTGCGTGCATGTGCATTCATGCATGTGCATGCATGTATGCATATGCATTCATGTATGCATATGCATTCATGTATGTATGCATGCATGCATGTATGCATATGTATTCATGTATGCATATGCATGTATGCATGTATGCATATGCATGCATGCATGTATGCATATGCATGCATGCATGTATGCACGTGCATTCATGCATGTATGCATGTGCATGTATGCATGTATGCATACGCATGCATATGCATGCACATATTCATGCATATCCCCCTCTCTCTCTCGCTCTCTCTCTCTCTCAAACAAAAATAAAGAGAGAAGAAAAGTATGCATGTATGCATGTGTATGCGTGCATGTATGCATGTGTATGTGTGCATGTATGCATGTGCATGCATGTATGCATATGCATTCATGTATGTATATATGCATGCATGTATGCATATGCATTCATGTATGCATATGCATGTATGCATGTGCATTCATGCATGTATGCATGTGCATTCATGCATGTATGCATGTATGCATATGCATGCATATGCATGCATATGCATGCACATATTCATGCATATCCCTCTCTCTATCTCTCTCGCTCTCTCTCTCTCAAACAAAAATAAAGAGAGAAGAAAAGTATGTGTGTATGCATGTATGCATGTATGCATACGCATGCATGCATGTATGCATGTGCATTCATGCATGTATGCATATGCATGCACATATTCATGTATATCCCTCTCTCTCTCTCAAACAAAAATAAAGAAAGAAGATATTAGAAAACAAAAATATGAAGAGAGAAGATATTAGAAAACAAAAATATAAATAAGGATAAAAGAGTGATAGAGGTTTTACTTACATTGATTTAATTTTTGTAATTCCACTTGAAGTGCTTCTTCATCGAATTTCCAAAGCTTTGATGCCAAATTCTCTTGCAAAACCAAACAAAGAACATATTAGCAAAACCAAAACTTCAGCTCTATAAGGATAGAGGCCTCTATAAAGAGAGAGAGAGAGAGAGGTAGAGAGAAAGAGACAGGGAGAGAGAAACAGGGAGAGAGACGAGGAGAGAGTGTGTGAAAGAGAGGGAGAGAGAGAGAGAGATAGTGAGAGAGAGAGAGAGAGGGAAGGGAGGGAGAGAGAGAGAGAGAGAGAGACAAACAGAGTTCTGCTCTGCTGTTGGCGCATGCGAACTCGAAAGAGAAGTTTCACATTCGAAACATTCAGAATGACGAATTTCGGGTTCAGGCCCGGTTAAAAAGAGAGCGTCAGTATATGCATCGGTATTTCCAGCAAATTACCGGCGTATATACCGACGCTTATACCGACGCTGTGGTTCCGAGGCAACATGAACCCACGCGGCTCTAATTCCGAGGCAAGACTACTTTCCCAAATTTTTCGAGCCGTATACCGACGCGGACAGC